>JBAKBP010021332.1:0-40852 GCA_037953745.1 Lithodes maja
CTATTAATATATCGAGTACCTGGTGTACCATAGCCGGTACAGTGTACCCCTATGACAATATTGTGACCTCCATACCGGTTATACCTCCTATAGCAAGCTAATGAAATTGTGGCTCCAGACACTATCTACAACCCACAACACAATCCACTATTAATATAACGAGTTCCTGGTGAACCATAGCCGGTACAGTGTACCCGTATGTCAAAATTGTGACCTCCATACCGGTTATACCCCCTAAGAAGTTCGGCTTGTGGGCGACTCCATGGTCCGTGGCCAACTAACCGAGTTCTGCGCCAGGGCACCCAGGACCAGAAAGCGATTCTGTATCCCAGGTGGCGGCGTGGACGACATTGTTGCGGCTCTGGAAGAGGTTTCCAGGCTCGCCCCCGCAAGCACTACGTACATCATCCACGTTGGATCTAACGATGTCCAACGGACGCGGTCAGAGGAACTACTTTGCAAGTACCGGCGGCTGATCAGGTCCTTCAAGGAAAAATCTAATAGAATCTTAATTTCAGGAATTGTTCCCCGGATTGATGTAGAAAACAGATTCTACAACATAGCTACCAGTACAAATCGCCGACTAGCCAAACTCTGCAGGGAGGAGAACATCGGCTTTGTCGACACGTGGGATAATTTTTACTATGATAAATCTTTGTTTTCAGGAGATGGTGTACATCTCAATGAAGTAGGAGCTGCACGTCTTGGTCGTCTGCTGAACGATGCAGTCAAGGATTTCCGTTCAAAAAACGGGGTCAACCAGACCCAAGACAGGGTAGTGTAAGTCAAATACGAACTGAAAATTCAGACAATGCACAATCAGTAACATCCAACTCTAATACTCTTAAGGTGTTTTATGTAAATGCTCGTAGCATACGCAATAAATTTTCAGATCTAGAGGAAATCGTGTTTACAGAACATTATGATATAATCGGCATTACAGAATCTTGGTTAAATACGGAAGACAGAGACTTTTTAGCCGAATATACGCTTCCTGGTTATACAATGTTTGAGAAAAGTCGGATCAATAGAAATGGAGGAGGAGTTCTGTTTTTTATAAAGGAAAGTCTTAATCCCGTCTTAATGTCAAAACCTCAAATTGCGAATATAGACATATCTTACGTACTATTAAATAATAAACGAGGAACTAAAATAACACTAGCTTTATTATACAGACCCCCATCTCAATCAGTGCAAACTGACAGTGAAATTTATGAACAAATTGCAGAAATAACTAACATACAAGATACCGTAATTCTTGGCGATTTCAACTTACCCGTGACTAAATGGGGCGATATTCTTACTTCACACTCTGGACACGACCTCTATGCTAACTTGCAAGAGAGTTCACTTTTTCAATTTGTACAATCTCCGACCCGTGGTAATAATGTGCTTGACCTTGTACTCGCAACAAAAGAAGAATTAATAGAGAATTTGAATGTTGGTGATGAATTCAGTAACAGCGACCATCGTACGATAACTTTCACTTTAAAGTTTACTAGTAACAAATCAAATAGCAGCATTGAGAAAGTCCCTAATTTCAAGAAAGCAAATTTTCATAAACTTAAATCAAAACTTAAAGAAACTGACTGGAGCTTTCTGACTAACAATAACGACATAAATACATCTTGGGAGTGTTTCACAACCACTTACCTTAAGGCAGTGCAAGACTGCATACCATCGAAAATACGGCGTCCAGGCCAAAATGATAAGCCCAAATGGTGGAATAAAGATATTTCAGACTGTCTGCTTGCTAAAAAAATTGCTAATGATAGATTAAAATCCTCACAAAATGACGAAGAACGGGTGAAATTTGTAGAGCTACGACGCAAAGCCAAAAAGTTAATTAAGCAAAGTAAAAAGACCCTGGAGTTACATGTTGCGAATCAAAGTAAAACAAACCCGAAAGAATTCTATAGTTATATCAGAAAGAAAAAAGTAGTTACTTCAACTGTTGGACCGTTAGTCGATGAAAATGGAGAATACACCAAAGACGAAGTACAAATGAGTAATGCCCTCAATACCTTCTTTGCATCAGTTTTTACAACCGAAGACCTCAGTGATATCCCTACACCATCGCCGATTCAGATTGATAATTCAGATGTTCTAAGCAATATCACCGTTACAGAGAGAGAAGTATTGAATTGTTTAGATAAACTCAAGGTAAATAACACGCCTGGACCTGATACAATCTCACCTAGAGTTCTAAAGGAAGCTAAGGATGAGCTCTCCAAACCACTGACATTGCTATTCAATGAATCCTTGCAGTCTGGGACTATACCTGATCAGTGGAAGCTAGCCAACGTAACACCGATATTCAAAAAAGGCAGCAAATCCCTACCCAGTAACTATCGTCCAATTAGCTTAACCTCAATTGTATGTAAAATGCTAGAAACGGTCATAAGAGACAGACTCGTAAATCACTTAGAGGCAAATAACTTACTTAAAGATACTCAACACGGCTTTCGTAAAAAACGTTCCTGTTTAACAAACCTCTTAGACTTCTTCCACGATATCTTCAACCTCTACGATGAGAGTAAAGCTGTAGATATTATATACCTTGATTTTCAAAAGGCCTTTGACAAAGTTCCCCACAAACGATTACTGCTAAAACTAAAAGCGCATGGAATACAAGACGGTGTGTTGAAATGGATAGAAAATTGGCTCAGCGACAGAAAGCAAAGAGTAGTCATAAACGGTAAGGCATCTAAATGGACCAATGTAAGTTGTGGGGTACCCCAAGGATCGGTACTTGGACCAATTCTCTTTCTAATTTACATCAACGACATAGATGAGGGTCTCACCTGTACAGTCTCGAAATTTGCTGACGATACAAAAATTGCAAATAGCGTACTCTCAAAAGAACAAGTTGACGATATGCAACACAATCTAGATAAATTGTCATGTTGGGCCCAAATTTGGCAAATGAGTTTCAATGCGGATAAATGTAAAGTACTACATATCGGATACCTAAATGAGAAAGCAAACTATTCGATGAATGGCACTCAGCTTAAGAATGTAAACAAAGAAACCGATCTGGGAGTAACAATATCGAGTAACCTAAAACCGAGTCAACAATGTTCAGAAGTTGTTAAGAAGGCAAACAAAATAATTGGCTTTATAGGCAGGTCATTTGAGCATAAATCCAAAGATGTTATCCTAACCCTTTACAATTCCTTAGTCCGCCCTCTTCTGGAATACTGCGTTCAATCCTGGTGCCCTTATTACCAAAAAGATATAAACAAGCTAGAACGAGTTCAACGTAGAGTTACCAAAATGATACCTAGCCTAAAGAACAAACCATACGAAGAGCGTCTTAGAGAATTAAATCTATTTCCTTTAACCCAGC
This sequence comes from Lithodes maja, assembly GCA_037953745.1. Taxonomy (NCBI): domain Eukaryota; kingdom Metazoa; phylum Arthropoda; class Malacostraca; order Decapoda; family Lithodidae; genus Lithodes; species Lithodes maja. The sequence continues at coordinate 3,350 of JBAKBP010021332.1, forward strand.
GCAGATTAAGAGGCGACTTAATTCAAGTGTTCAAAATCATCAAAGGCATCGACAATATGAACTGTAGTAAGTACTTCACTATCGACCAATCTAATTACACGCGGGGAAATGGTTGCAAAATTATTGGTAAATCTTTTAACTCACACGAATCTAAGAATTTCTTCTTCAATCGAGTTGTCAACTTGTGGAATGGGCTTCCCCGAGACGTTATAGACTGCAGCACCGTTAATTCATTTAAACTCCGCTTAGATAAATATCTCGCATCAAACCCGCGACTGACTGCATTTGTAAATGAATAACTTTATTGTATACCCCCCTCAGTTACTAACCCATCTGTCCCCTACTAACTTCCTTCTCCTGCCACGGACATTAGTTCTAGGGCAGTAGTTCCCTTTCCAATGTTCCCTTACCCACTCTAAACCACTGTTTGGACACTTGATCCTCAGTGTTTTGGAGGACAAGCAGCCTAGAAGGGTCACTAGACCTGTTGTTGCTTGATTTCCTTTGTACTCCTTTGTACTCCTTTGTATAGCAAGCTAATGATATTGTGGCTCCAGACACTATCTACAACCCTCAACACAGTCCACTATTAATATAACGAGTTCCTGGTGTACCATAGCCGGTACAGTGTACCCCTATGTCAATATTGTGACCTCCATACCGGTTATACCAGACACTATCTACAACCCTCAACACATTCCACTATTAATATAACGAGTACCTGGTGTACCATAGCCGGTACAGTGTACCCCTATGTCAATATTGTGACCTCCATACCGGTTATACCTCCAATAGCAAGCTAATGATATTGTGGCTCCAGATACTATCTACAACCCTCAACACATTCCACTATTAATATAACGAGTACCTGGTGTACCATAGCCGGTACAGTGTATCCCTATGTCAATACTGTGACCACCATACCGGTCAGACCTCATATACCAAGCTAATGATATTGTGGCTCCAGACATTATCTACAACCTTAAACACATTCCACTATTATTATAACGAGTACCTGGTGTACCATACCCGGTATAGTGTACCCCCATGTCAATATTTTGACCTCCATACCGGTTATACCTCCTATTGCAAGCTAATGATATTGTGGCTCCAGACACTATCTACAACCCTCAACACAATCCACTATTAATATAACGAGTACCTAGTGTACCATAGCCGGTACAGTGTATCCCTATATCAACATTGTGACCTCCATACCGGTCAGACCTCATATAGCAAGCTAATGATATTGTGGCTCCAGAACCTATCTACAACCCTAAACACAATCCACTATTGATATATCAAGTACCTGGTGTACCATAGCCAGTACAGTGTACCCCTATGAAAATATTGTGACCTCCATACCGGTCAGACCTCATATGGCAAGCTAATGATATTTTGGCTCCAGACACTATCTACAACCCTCAACACAATCCACTATTAATATATCGAGTACCTGGTGTACCATAGCCGGTACAGTGTACCCCTATGTCAATATTGTGACCTCCATACCGTCAGACCTCATATAGCAAGCTAATGATATTGTGGCTCCAGACACTATCTACAACCCTCAACACAATCCACTATTAATATATCGAGTACCTGGTGTACCATAGCCGGTACAGTGTACCCCTCTGTCAATATTGTGACCTCCATACCGGTCAGGCTTCATACAGCAAGCTAATGATATTGTGGCTCCAGACACTATCTACAACCCTCAACACATTACACTATTAATATAACGAGTATCTGATGTACCATCGCCGGTACAGTGTACCCTTATGTCAATATTGTGACCTCCATACCGGTTATACGCCCTATAGCAAGCTAATGATATTGTGGCTCCAGACACTATCTACAACCCTCAACACAGTCCACTATTAATATAACGAGTTCCTGGTGTACCATAGCCGGTACAGTGTACCCCTATGTCAATATTGTGACCTCCATACCGGTTATACCAGACACTATCTACAACCCTCAACACATTCCACTATTAATATAACGAGTACCTGGTGTACCATAGCCGGTACAGTGTACCCCTATGTCAATATTGTGACCTCCATACCGGTTATACCTCCAATAGCAAGCTAATGATATTGTGGCTCCAGATACTATCTACAACCCTCAACACATTCCACTATTAATATAACGAGTACCTGGTGTACCATAGCCGGTACAGTGTATCCCTTTGTCAATACTGTGACCACCATACCGGTCAGACCTCATATACCAAGCTAATGATATTGTGGCTCCAGACATTATCTACAACCCTAAACACATTCCACTATTAATATAACGAGTACCTGGTGTACCATACCCGGTACAGTGTACCCCCATGTCAATATTGTGACCTCCATACCGGTTATACCTCCAATAGCAAGCTAATGATATTGTGGCTCCAGACACTATCTACAACCCTCAACACAATCCACTATTAATATAACGAGTACCTGGTGTACCATACCCGGTACAGTGTATCCCTATGTCAATACTGTGCCCTCCATACCGGTCAGACCTCATATACCAAGCTAATGATATTGTGGCTCCAGACACTATCTAATACCCTAAACACAATCCACTATTAATATAACGAGTACCTGGTGTACCATAGCCGGTACAGTGTACCCCTATGTCGATATTGTGACCTCCACACCGGTCAGACCTCATATAGCAAGCTAATGATATTGTGGCTCCAGACACTATCTACAAACCTCAACACAATCCATTATTAATAAAACGAGTACCTGGTGCACCATAGCCGATACAGTGTATCCCTATGTCAATACTGTGCCCTCCATACCGGTCAGTCCTCATATACCAAGCTAATGATATTGTGGCTCCAGACATTATCTACAACCCTAAACACATTCCACTATTAATATAACGAGTACCTGGTGTACCATAGCCGGTACAGCGTACCCCTATGTCAATATGTGACCTCCACACCGGTCAAACCTCATATAGCAAGCTAATGATATTGTGGCTCCACACACTATCAACAGCCCTCAACACAATCCACTATTAATATAACAAGTACCTGGTGTACCATAGCCGGTACAGTGTACCCCTGTGACAATATTTTGACCTCCATGCCGGTCAGACCTCATATAGCAAGCTAATGATATTGTGGCTCCAGACACTATCTACAACAATCAACACACTCCACTATTAATATAAAGAGTAACTGGTGTACCGTAGCCGGTACAGTGTACACCTATATCAACATTGTGACCTCCATACCGGTCAGACCTCATATAGCAAGCTAATGATATTGTGGCTCCAGAACCTATCTACAACCCTAAACACAATCCACTATTGATATATCGAGTACCTGGTGTACCATAGCCAGTACAGTGTACCCCTATGAAAATATTGTGACCTCCATACCAGTCAGACCTCATATAGCAAGCTAATGATATTGTGGCTCCAGACACTATCTACAACCCTCAACACAATCCACTATTAATATATCGAGTACCTGGTGTACCATAGCCGGTACAGTGTACCCCTCTGTCAATATTGTGACCTCCATACCGGTCAGGCTTCATACAGCAAGCTAATGATATTGTGGCTCCAGACACTATCTACAACCCTCAACACAATACACTATTAATATAACGAGTATCTGATGTACCATAGCCGGTACAGTGTACCCTTATGTCAATATTGTGACCTCCATACCGGTCAGACCTCATATACCAAGCTAATGATATTGTGGCTCCAGACACTATCTACAACCCTCAACACAATTTACTATTAATATAACGAGTACCTGGTGTACCATAGCCGGTACAGTATACCCCTATGTCCAGATTGTGACCTCCATACCTCCATACCGGTCAGACCTCATATAGCAAGCCAATAATATTGTGGCTCCAGACACTATCTACAACCCTCAACACAATCCACTATTAATATAACGAGTACCTGGTGTTCCATAGCCAGTACAGTGTACCTCTACTGTCAATATTGTGACCTCCATACCGGTCAGACCTCATATAGCAAGCTAATGATATCGTGTCTCCAGACACTATCTCCAACCCTCAACACAATACACTATTAATATATCGAGTACCTGGTGTATCATAGCCGGTACAGTGTACCCCTTTGTCAATATTGTGATCTCCATACCGCTCAGACCTCATATATTAAGCTAATGATATTGTGGCTCCAGACACTATCTACAACCCTATACACAATCCACTATTGATATATCGAGTACCTGGTGTACCATAGCCGGTACAGTGTACCCCTTTGACAATATTGTGACCTCCATACCGGTCAGACCTCATATAGCAAGCTAATGATATTGTGGCTCCAGACACTATCTACAACCCTCAACACAATCCACTATTAATATATCGAGTACCTGGTGTACCATAGCCGGTACAGTGTACCCCTATGACAATATTGTGACCTCCATACCGGTCAAACCTCATATAGCAAGCTAATGATATTGTGGTTCTAGACACTATCTACAACCCTCAACACAATCCACTATTAATATAACGAGTACCTGGTGTACCATAGCCGGTACAGTGTACCCCTATGTCAATATTGTGACCTCCATACCGTTCAGACCTCATATAGCAAGCTAATAATATAATGGCTCCAGACACTATCTACAACCCTCAACACAATCCACTATTAATATAACGAGTACCTGGTGTTCCATAGCCGGTACAGTGTACCTCTATGTCAATATTGTGACCTCCATACCGGTCAGACCTCATATAGCAAGCTAATGATATCGTGTCTCCAGACAGTATCTCCAACCCTCAACACAATACACTATTAATATATCGAGTACCTGGTGTATCATAGCCGGTACAGTGTACCCCTTTGTCAATATTGTGATCTCCATACCGCTCAGACCTCATATATTAAGCTAATGATATTGTGGCTCCAGACACTATCTACAACCCTATACACAATCCACTATTGATATATCGAGTACCTGGTGTACCATAGCCGGTACAGTGTACCCCTATGACAATATTGTGACTTCCATACCGGTCAGACCTCATATAGCAAGCTAATGATATTGTGGCTACAGACACTATCTACAACCCTCAACACAATCCACTATTAATATATCGAGTACCTGGTGTACCATAGCCGGTACAGTGTACCCCTATGACAATATTGTGACTTCCCTACCGGTCAGACCTCATATAGCAAGCTAATGATATTGTGGCTACAGACACTATCTACAACCCTCAACACAATCCACTATTAATATATCGAGTACCTGGTGTACCATAGCCGGTACAGTGTACCCCTATGACAATATTGTGACCTCCATACCGGTCAAACCTCATATAGCAAGCTAATGATATTGTGGCTCCAGACACTATCTACAACCCTCAACACAATCCACTATTAATATAACGAGTATCTGGTGTACCATAGCCGGTAGAGTGTACCCCTATGTCAATATTGTGACCTCCATACCGGTCAGACCTCATATAGCAAGCTAATGATATTGTGGCTCCAGACACTATCTACAACCAACAACACAATACACTATTAATATAACGAGTACCTGGTGTACCATAGCCGGTACAGTGTACCCCTATGTCAATATTATGACCTCCGTACCGGTCAGACCTCAAATAGCAAGCTAATGATATTTTGGCTCCAGACACTATCTACAACCCTCACCACAATCCACTATTAATATAACGAGTATATGGTGTACCACAGCCGGTACAGTGTACCCCTATGTCAATATTGTGACGTCCATACCGGTCAGACCTCATATAGCAAGCTAATGATATTGTGGCTCCAGACACTATCTACAACCCTCAACACAATACACTATTAATATAACGTGTACCTGGTGTACCATAGCCGGTACAGTGTACCCCTATGTCAATTTTGTGACCTACACCAGATAAACCTCATATAGCAAGCTAATGATACTGTGGCTCCAGACACTATCTACAACCCTCAACACAATCCACTATTAATATAACGAGTACCTGATGTACCATAGCCGGTACAGTGTACCCCTATGTTAATATTATGACCTCCTTATCGGTCAGACCTCATATAGCAAGCTAATGATATTGTGGCTCCAGACACTATCTACAACCCTCAACACAATCCACTATTAATATAACGAGTATCTGGTGTACCATAGCCGGTACAGTGTACCCCTATGTCAATATTGTGACCTCCATACCGGTCAGACCTCATTATAGCAAGCTAATTATATCGTGTCTCCAGACACTATCTCCAACCCTCAACACAATCCACTATTAATATAACGAGTAACTGGTGTACCATAGCCGGTACAGTGTACCCCTTTGTCAATATTGTGACCTCCATACCGCTCAGACCTCATATAGAAAGCTAATGATATTGTGGCTCCAGACACTATCTACAACCTTAATCACAATCCACTATTGATATATCAAGTACCTGGTGTACCATAGCCGGTACAGTGTACCCCTATGACAATATTGTGACCTCCATACCGGTCAGACCTAATATAGCAAGCTAATGATATTTTGGCTCCAGACACTATCTACAACCCTCAACACAATCCACTATTAATATATCGAGTACCTGGTGTACCATAGCCGGTACAGTGTACCCCTCTGTCAATATTGTGACCTCCATACCGGTCAGGCTTCATACAGCAAGCTAATGATATTGTGGCTCCAGACACTATCTACAACCCTCAACACAATGCACTATTAATATAACGAGTACCTGGTGTACAATAGCCGGTACAGTGTACCCCTATGTCAATATTGTGACCTCCATACCGGTCAGACCTCATATAGCAAGCTAATGATATTGTGGTTCCAGACACTATCTACAACCCTCAACACAATGCACTATTAATATAACGAGTACCTGATATACAATAGCCGGTACAGTGTACCCCTATGTCAATATTGTGACCTCCATACCGGTCAGACCTCATATAGCAAGCTAATGATAGTGTGGCTCCAGACACAATCTACAACCCTCAACACAATCCACTATTAATATATCGAGTACCTGGTGTACCATAGCCGGTACAGTATACCCCTATGTCAATATTGTGACCTCCATACCTGACAAACCTCATATAGCAAGCTAATGATACTGTGTCTCCAGACACTATCTACAACCCTCAACACAATCCACTATTAATATAACGAGTACCTGATGTACCATAGCCGGTACAGTGTACCCCTATGTCAATATTATGACCTCGGTAACGGTCAGAACTCATATAGCAAGCTAATGATATTGTGGCTCCAGACAATATCTACAACCCTCAACACAATCCACTATTAATATAACGAGTACCTGGTGTACCATAGCCGGTACAGTGTACCCCTATGTCAATATTGTGACCTCCATACCGGTCAGACCTCATATAGCAGGCTAATAATATTGTGGCTCCAGACATTATCTACAAATCTCAACACAATCCACTATTAATATAATGAGTACCTGGTGTACCATAGCCGGTACAGTGTATCCCTTTGTCAATATAGTGACCTCCATACCGCTCAGACCTCATAATACAGAATCAGCAAGCTAATGATATTGTGGCTCCAGACACTATCTACAACCCTAAACACAATCCACTATTGATATATCGAGTACCTGGTGCACCATAGCCGGTACAGTGTACCCCTATGACAATATTGTGACCTCCATACCGGTCAGACCTCATATAGCAAGCTAATGATATTGTGGCTCCAGACAATATCTACAACCCTCAACACAATCCACTATTATTATAACGAGTACCTGGTGTACCATAGCCGGTACAGTGTACCCCTATGTCAATATTGTGACCTCCATACCGGTCAGACCTCATATAGCAAGCTAATAATATTGTGGCTCCAGACACTATCTACAACCCTTAACACAATCCACTATTAATATAACGAGTACCTGGTGTACCATAGCCAGTACAGTGTACCTCTATGTCAATATTGTGACCTCCATACCGGTCAGACCTCATATAGCAAGCTAATAATATCGTGTCTCCAGACACTATCTCCAACCCTCAACACAATCCTCTATTAATATAACGAGTACCTGGTGTACCATAGCCGGTATAGTGTACCCCTTTGTCAATATTGTGACCTTCATACCGCTCAGACCTCATATAGCAAGCTAATGATATTGTGGCTCCAGACAATATCTACAACCCTCAACACAATCCACTATTAGTATAACGAATACCTGGTGTACCATAGCCGGTACAGTGTACCCCTATGTAAATTTTGTGACCTCCATACCGGTCAGGCCTCATATAGTAAGCTAATAATATTGTGGCTCCAGACACTATCTACAACCTTCAACACAATCCACTATTAATATAACGAGTACCTGGTGTACCATAGCCGGTACAGTGTACCCCTATGTCAATATTGTGACTTCCATACCGGTCAGACATCATATAGCAAGCTAATGATATTGTGTCTCCAGACACTATCTACAACCCTCAACACAATCCTCTATTAATATATCGAGTACCTGGTGTACCATAGCCGGTACAGTGTACCCCTATGCCAATATTGTGACCTCCATACCGCTCAGACCTCATATAGCAAGCTAATAATATTGTGGCTCCAGACACTATCTACAACCCTCAACACAATCCACTATTAATATAACCAGTACCTGGTGTACCATAGCCGGTACAGTGTACCCCTTAGTCAATATTGTGACCTCCATACCTGTCAGACCTCATATAGCAAGCTAATGATATTGTGGCTCCAGACACTATCTACAACCCTCAACACAATCCACTTTTAATATAATAACGAGTACCTGGTGTACCACAGCCGGTACAGTGTACCCCTTAGTCAATATTGTGACCTCCATACCTGTCAGACCTCATATAGCAAGCTAATGATATTGTGGCTCCAGACACTATCTACAACCCTCAACACAATCCACTTTTAATATAATAACGAGCACCTGGTGCACCATAGCCGGTACAGTGTACCGCATTATGTGATTCCTATCTTGGCACGTGCCAACGACGTCAAACAACAATGTATTCTATAGTTTATGAAACACCTTTTGTAATTACTATAAACATACATTGCAACAACGTGTTAACACAATGTATTTTAATGTCCTTAATGTATGTTGTATTGGAACCTCTTAAAAACGTTGATTTGACGTATTGTTAGAAACATGATATTACCAAAGCTGTATAAGTGCCAAACGTTTTATTAGTAGATGTAGTAGATGTCGTTGTTGTAGTTGTAGATGTGGGATTTTAGTATTAATATAACGTAACGTTAACATTTTACTCCACATTGTATACACGGATATGTGATACGTTCATTTATACACGGATATGTGATACGTTCATTTTATACACGGAAATGTGATACGTTCATTGTATACACGGATATGTGATACGTTCATTTTATACACGGATATGTGATACGTTCATTGCATACACGGATATGTGATACGTTCATTTTCAGTAGTGAAAATACATTCAATGTTACCAAATGTACACACTTTTTACACGTGTATATATCATAATTATAACATTCCTATTTAGGTTCTTTTTTACGTAATTACAACATTATAATGGACGTTTTCTTGATGTTGCCACAAAACAAACATTAACGTTGCCATTATATTGACTACATACGTCCTAATTACGTCTTTCTTGTTTGTTCAATACAAGTTGCATTATCACATTATGTAATTACTATTTTGGCATGTACCAGAAACGTCAAAAAACAATGTATTCCATAGGTTATGAATCACGTTTTGTAATTACTAAAAACATACATTTGTAGCAACGTGTTCACACTATGTGTGGTAATGTCATCTATGTATTTGTTATTAAAACTTCTTAAAAACGTTGATTTGACGTATTGTTAGAAACGTTGTAATATTACCACACTTGTATAAGTGCCAAACGTTTTAGTAGTAGATGTGGTATGTTGGTATTAATATTACATAACGTCTATCTTTTACTCTATATTTTATACACGGATTTTTTAAACGTCTTCTTTAGTAGTGAAAATACATTCAATGATACCAAATATAAACGTTTTTTTTTATATAACAATCTTACTTAGGTTTCTGTGTACGTGCTCACAACATTGTAATAGACGTTTCTTTGATGTTGCCACAATACAAACATAAACGTTGCCATTATCTACTGTAGACTACAAACGTTATATTTACGTCTTTATTGTTTGTTCAATACAATTTGCATTATCAAATTAAATCATTCCTATTTTGGCACGTGCCAAAGACGTAAAAAATAATGTATTCCATAGGTTATGACACACGTTTTGTAGTTACTAACTAAGAATGTTGTGACCACGTGTTTACACTATGTCCGATTAGGTCAATATTGTTTGTCTTCTGACAACATTATGAAAACGTCTTTATGACGTAATTTTCAGGAACGGTTTGATTTAACCACATCAGCATAAGTGCCAAACGTTGTACACACGTAACCTGTTTATTGGGTACCTACTGTCATTACCTTGGTCTAATTTAACTAACCTATTATATATCAACAAAGTATGTTTTTGTCCAACGGCCACTTAATTGTGTTATCCAAATATTCCTTACCCTTACCTAACTCATTTTTTCATTGAACCTAAGATCTCGCCCTTTCATATAGAACATCATCAAGTTTAATTATTAGAGGTTAAGGATGGCGTGGAATAGGTTTGCATAGAAGATTGAGAGGACAATGGTCAAAATGTGTAAGCAATAATATTATAACAAAAGAAGAGTGGAAAACAAGCACATATGGTGACAGGTCAGTTGAATCAGTGCCACTTCAACCAGTGCCACTTTAACCAGTGCTAACTCAACCAGTGGCCACTTCAACCAGTGACCATTTCAACCAGTGACAATTTTAACAAGTAGGTTAGGTTAGGTTAGGTTACTGGTTAAAATGGTCACTGGTTGAAATGGTCACTGGTTGAAGTGGCCACTGGTTAAAGTGGCACTGGTTGAAGTGGCACTGGTTAAACTGACATGGAACCAGCACATATCAGTATGCGGTGCCTGTGTCTTACTTTCAAATTTTAGTGCGGCGGCCAGGTTTAAAAAAAGAGCCTTTAAAAAGTTACCTAACTCTCCTGGCGGTAGAACTAAATAAAACCAGTCTCAAATGAAAGGTATGGGTGTCTATTAATTAACCCGTTAAGGATTATGACGCGTATTGAGAGAATATTTGGGCTATCATTAAGCGATTATATTCAGTTATGGAAAGCTCTCTAGCAGTCAGTGAGGTCAAAACTATCTCAATCATCCCTCCGAGTCCCACAAGTCCCTCCTAAACTGAATATAATCGTCTAATGATAGCCAGAATATACTGTCAAAACGCGTCATAATCCTGAAGGGGTTAATGGAATATTGGGTTTGAACTTACGTAAAATGTGCACAAATATACATTAAATTTTTATCCCCTTTTGCCTTATTAAGTCCAGGATTTCTTCAACATTGTATATTGACATTTTGTCCTGTTCTATCCCACAATAATGTTTGTATTTCACTGTTTGTCTGAATGCATATTATAAGACAACCCAAACAAGATACTGAGGGCAAAATTACCATATTGATGATTTTAGGGCAGCATTTTAACCCTTTACGGACAGCTTTTTAAGGAATATTTGTACGGGATGCTACTGACAGTGACGTTGAGGGTTATTCATCCTGGAAGCTAAAAGAGAAGCTGAAGCACCACTTTGGCAGCAAACATTTATATATTTACAGGCTAGGAAATCATATTTTGGCTGTTCTAACAGTATGACAGTGGGATAAGTCCGTAAAAAAGCTAGGAAGCTTCAGATCAAAGTGTGTTACAATGGAGACATCAAACTTTCAGAAAATTTGCAACACTAAGAAAACAGTGTTACCCTACACATCAGAGGGGCAGGACTTATAAGAAAAAAACATGGAATGAATGTCTTTCCAATTGAATGAGTATTTACCGAGTGGACTTCTAGGGATCGATTAATGCAGAGTTTGTACAAGGCATATTATTCGATTTTCTTTGCTGGTGTACAACCAAAGGTGACTTCAGTAATGCCTCTTATGCATCAGAACGCGTTGATGATCTGAGATCCTCAGTGTAATAGCATTCTGTCACATCATTACCCTCACCTGTTCAATGCAAACACCAGTACAATTTGGTCTTGGGGTGCAAGTGTACCATGAGTTTGGTAGTAAAGGTCTTGGTAAGGTTCTTAACTCTGTTGGTTACTTCATTGTGTATGATGAAACAAGATATTTTGTCACTTCAGTAGCGAAGGAACTAAGTCAGAAATATACATACCATTTGGTGTATCACCAAATTACATTGAGGACCTGAATTCTACTATAGATGCATCAATAGACAATTTTGACCATAATAAAGATACATTAGAGTCTAAACTCTCCACCCATGGCATAGCAGTTGTTCTTTTCCCTCTGATATAAGTGATAACCGAGGAATTCCCGAACCTCTGCCATGTCATTGGATGTGACCGAGTATGAAGAACCTAACATCCAATGGTACCCCCCCCCCCCCCACCACCACCAAGAGCATCCACTATCTTTGTATTTGCGGCACACACAGGTGAGAGCTATGTCTCATCTTAGATGAAGGACTTGATATGGGAGTTGTCACTGAAATTGAAGAGCAAGAGATCATCTGTTCTGGCATGGAGTTGGTTTAATACTCTTGCATCTGATGATTCTATTTCCAGCCCAGTGACTGCTATCAGATGCCTACCATTCATTCATGCACCAACATCTGATTTCTCAACCATTTTCACAACACTGTTGAAATAGGTGTTCCTCACACAACACTTAGAGCATTCACACATCCTTGTGACAACGGATTTCGCAATTTACAGTAAACCACGGGAGCTACAATGGAACAAGCCAGAACAGATTGATGGTAAGTTGACTATGCATCTATGCACATGACTATGACTATGCATCTGACCATGGCTTTTATTGCTTTAACCCTTTCCCGACATGATTCGTCCCCTAACGACTGACGGTCACCAAAATCCGCTTATTTCGTATCCTGGGAGTGAAGAAAGTGCAGGCGGTGCAGAACCCTAAGGCTAGGTCCACACTGACGCATCTTAGAACCGTCTGCTCTACTGGCCTCACAATATAAAACACTGGTTATTATTATTATTATTAACATTATTATTAGTGTATTATTATCATTAGTAGTAGTAGTAGTAGTAGTATTTGTATTATCATTATTATTATTATTACAGCAATACAAATGCATCTCGCATAAACCACACACCAAACTGTACAACAACAAGATGCAAAGTAGGACAACCGCACGAAGAACCACAACAAACACAACACACCCAACACAACGCTGTATGTGCAGAACTATACAAAATTCACTAACTTAAGGGGAGACTGACCGTTTGTTTGGTCTATTAATTCCATTATAAATATATTTGTTTAGTTTCCTCCCTAGACCTCCATCAAGCTTAGAAAAACACCGCCTAGACTCCTCTTTAAGATAAATTTGTAAATTTTTCTGTAGAAAAATTTCCCGGCCAAAGGCCGGTTCCTCTTAAAATTGCAGGCTCGCTTTCGCTCGCCAGGAAATAATCGACACCTAAATGGTATGAACGGTCTTGAAATTGACAACGAAATGGGGCGAAAGGTGTTAAAATTGCCAAACTAATGGGCCGAACGTCTTATAATCTCAAAACTAGTGGGGCTAAACATTAGGGAGAAGGGGGTCCAGAAAAACGGTCTTCCTCCCCTTAAATTCATCGGGTTTGAGCTGACTGGTCAACAACAATACCGATATCAACCCCGCTCCCAACAATAACACTGAGCCACCAGAATTAGATGACCCACACACCAGGACCATCACCACCTCAATGTTTACATCAACAACAACAGAGAGAGAGAGAGAGGGTGAGAGAGAGAGAGAGAGAGAGAGAGAGAGAGAGAGAGAGAGAGAGAGAGAGAGAGAGAGAGAGACAGGGAGAGAGAGAAAGAGAGATACGTTCGGCCCTTTAGTTTGGCGATTTTAACACCTGTCGCCCTATTTCGTTGTCAATTGTTAGACCTTTCGTGCTATTTAGGTGTCGATTTTTTTCCCAGGCGAACGATAGTGGACCTGTAATGTTGGAAGAGCCGGCCTTCGGCCGGGACATATTTCTACCGAAAAATGTACAAATTAATCTAGAAGGGGGATATAATGGATTTTTTTTTTTTTTAATTTGATGGAGGTCTAGGGAGAAAACTAGAAAAATAATGAATACATGCAAAAATTATGGAAGTCTAGGGAGGAAACTAGATAAATAATGAATACATGCAAAAATCGCCCAAAAAGTGAACCATCCCCCCCCTTAAATTCATCGAGTTTGAGCTGACTGGTGAACAACAAGACCAAAAAGACCCTCTGCCAAGCGCTTGTTCAATGTCATTTTGACTATTCTGTGTCATCCTGGTACTCTGCATCATCTAAATCAGCACAGCACAAACTTCAGGTCACTCAAAATAAAATGGTTAGGTTCATGCTGAACCTAGGACCCAGATCACATGTTGGCCAGGAACAACTTCAGTCATTAGGTATGCTCAATGTCTCTGACAGGGCCAAAGAAATCATGCTCACTAATGCCTTCAAAATTTTCTATGACAGAGCTCCAGAGTATCTAAAGAATGATTTTGTTAAAGCAAATGAGAGGAGTGGACATAATACAAGAAACAGGATGTTTAATTTTAAGGTCCCGAGAATCCAAGGACAGGGTAAGCAAACATTCTTCTTCACTGCCATCAAAGACTGGAACGACCTACCCCAGTCAGTCCGTGAAAAGAGAACACTGTATTCCTTCAGACGTAGCCTGAAGGAACACCTGAACCGGACAGCTGCGAGAAGGGAGCACCAAGCTTATGTCTACTACTAAATAGGGGAGGTGTGGTGGAGTGGTCATGCCACTGGATTGGTAATCCAATGGACCCGGGTTCAAATCCCGATATGTCAATGGGAAGATATTATTGGGATTGAATTTGTGCTGTACCTAGTATCAGTGCATTACCACAAAGCCCACCGAAATGCCAAAAAAATACCCTCATTGTTCCCTGATTAAATAACACTGTATGAATATTCCCATATTCAAAATATGTTACAGGGGGACAATGCCTAGTGAGTTCACTGCTCAATAGGTGGCGTTCTACGAGTGAGGGTCTGAGTCTGGAGGGTGAGACGGTGAAGCACTTGAGCGAAGCAACCGGCCGCTTCAGAGATGGAGCTGCTTCGAGCCATGATGGATGTTTCACATGTCTCACTCCCCAGACTGGAACAAGACCTCACGGGCTTCACCGTGTTGAGCGGTGAAATGTACAGGCTCTCAGCCTATGCCCGAGAGGGAGTAGTTGGAATATATAAAAAAAAAAAAAAAAAAAAAAAAAAAAAAAAACGACATAAGAGATAGACAAACCAAACTGAAATGATTACTGATTACGGATTACTGATATTTACTATAGGATGTAAGGTATCTTAAAATAACCCCCAAGAAATACTTTCTCTAAAGTATCTATTTCTTTATCCTCCCCATTTCCCCAGATAACCTAATCCCACAAGGACCCCAATGGAAATACGCCCAACGGCCTTATTGGGCTATCCTTAGTTGGAATTATGCAAGGCTGGTACATGTCATATTTGTAACATACTATGTGGTACCAACTCTGTAAATTGCTAACTGAATAAATATTATTATTTATTATTATTATTATAACAACACCGATATCAATCAACCCCGCTCCAAACAACAACACCGAGCCGCCGGAACCTTGCTGACCCACACACCAGGACCATCACCACCTCAATGTTTACATCAACAACAACAACAGAGAGAGAGAGAGAGAGGGAGAGAGAAAGATTTACATATATTTACATATATACTGTACACTGGCCACACAGACCTTGCGATCCAAACGAGGTGGTCAGGACTTAATTCTAGTAGAGATGGCATATCCGATAGAAAAGGAAAGTTGAAGGAAAGGATAGAAAAGAAGAAGGAGGGAGAGTGAGAGAGGGGGAGAGAGAATGTACAGTTCGCAGCTCATATTCCATTTATTCCTGATATTTTATTTATGAGAGTAAAAATAGTATTATGGAACTAAGAGAGTTCCTTGTTATGCAGTAGTTAACTCACCTTCGTATTCAACTTGTAACCTTGGATGTGTGGTGGTTACCTAATGATAATAATAATTAACGAATATGATAAAAAATGCTAATAGGTGGTGTATTGGATATATATTAAAAAAACAGGTTATAGTTAGAATAACTTGTTGATATGATATATATAATATGGTTATAAACTTAAGTCGATGTTGATTAAAGGAGTGAATAACAGTAACTAAATGATAGTTTAAGGTTATAGGTGTGAGATTATAATAACTGATTGAAGTTATTAATACAGAGTTGGTTATGGAGATTAATGGATTATATATATATATATATATATATATATATATATATAAATTGGTGCTAAGTTACTAAGATTACTGTAAGAATGGTTTATGAGTGTACAATGAATATACCTAGATTATAATACAGTGTTACGTATACAGTATATAACTAGGAGGGTGTGTGGAATACAAGGGAGTACAAATGAGTTCAAAAGGAGATAAAACAACAAATAGCAGTGTTGAGGGAACAGTGTGGAGTGTAAGGGGTAAGTGGGTAACATAAGGCTCAGGAGTTAGTGTGGTGTTCACTTAGAGTGACTATCAAGGGATTATAACTTTTATCCAGAAGTCGAGGAGGGAGTTTAATGTGCGTGTCTTTGGGATGAGTGTTAATGGTGTTCTACTGGATTGGTGAGATCTACCCCATTATATAGGCAGTAGTACAGGCATTATGCGGAAAAAGATGGATGAACCTCAGACAAATTGCAACAACAATGCTTCCAACTGTTTTTTAATCAGAAAAATGTCCTCTATAACATATAAAAAAGTCCTAAGAAATCCGATTGGTGGAAAACAATATTTTGTTCATGTGACTTTTCTTTACAGTACCCGTCACCTGTGCTACCTCAAATTAGCTTCTAAAGGTAGCATCTAAAAGCAAAACATATGATAACAGTGTAATTATTTAATGAAATGATGCTGGGTAAATTTATGGTGTATTTGTAAACTGACATATTAAAATACACTTGTTGTTGGCGATTTTCAATGGCGGTCATCTGGTTTTTGATCATCTCCGTCTTCATCACAAACTGCCCGAGAGGTATTCACATACACAGTTCCCTTGCAGTTGCTACAGGCAGCACAGCACTCGATGTTGTGCCTCCTACATGTGCACCGCAAGCTACTGCAATCAGTCTTGCAGACGCATCTAACAACTCCTAGCAGCTCCTATGTAGCAGGTCCTAAGTCAGTTTGGATAGATATGAACCCTGTGTTGCTCTTCTCCCACTCCCATTCTTGTGGTGATAGTCTGTCGACAGATCCTTTCCACTGTTGTAGCTGATAGTACACACAAAGACTCTGGTACCTGGCTGCTGCTGATGTTGGTGGCAGATTATGTGGCTGTACGGGAGAACTGGATGCAGCCACCTTTACACAGAATCGCTTGTGCCTCAGAGTATCGAATCTCTCACCTAGCTTTCTATTGTACAGACACAACAGAGTATTCTCACCTGCGGACACAATATCTGCCAGAAAAGCTTTATGGGTGTCAAACACTTCCACATGTTCACAGAAGTCACTGCAGGTTTTGAATGTTTTCAAAGGAGCTCCGGTCCAAATACCGTAAAGGCGGGAAGTAGTGTCACTTCCAGTTATGACGTGGATAAAGAGTATGTGATTGCACACACTGGGACCTAGTTGACGTTTAACAGCCTTGACATCCCAAATGCGTGCATTCCTCGTACTCTCCTTTGGCTCTGGTTTAAAGAAGATGTCATGCAATTCAAGGTTGGCATGGTAGAGGAGGAGGATGAAAAGGTCTGTATCATCGCCTATGAGTGTAGTTTTACTTTCGACAGTAGCATCCACTGCTTTCTGCACTATCAAGAGATCGGTATCACCTGAGGCGTGGTATATCTGGCAGTTTTTCGTCTGCAGGTGAGCACCGAGCATAGGCCTATTGATGAATCTCTATTTGTTGGTGGTGTTTGAAAGGAACTCTTCATTTTGTATCATGACTGGCAAGTCCTCTGCCAGGGTTATCGCGAGTCCAGTCCTCCCGCCTGCTCACCTGCGATGAGCCATGTCTTTGGTAGACGTTCCCTGGTAGCCATCGAAAACAATTAGTGGAGCACCATATTTCTTGCTGACATACTCGCTGTACGAATAGCATATATCCTGGTACGTAGTTCCACGGGATACGGTGGATGAGTGCTCCCCCATCCATTACATATTGCACATTGCCTGGTATTTCTGGTTGGTGAGACATCTTAAGCGCCCCGATAACATCTGCAAGCTGTTGTTTCGGTGGCTGGCAAAGCAGAAGAGAACTGTCGAACAAAGCATTAGGATGACTGCACAGTTCATACTTGAATACCGATGCAAGGTTTTGTGAAGCTCTTGCAGCAACTGTGAGATGTTGAAATAGTAACTGTGGGTCAACTTGCACTAATTCATCTCTGATTCTCACTGATAATTTTAAGCCATTGTGATTACTTGATCCCTCTTCCTGAAAGTGTGCTCAGTGGTAGTTAATCCTTCCATGCTGGTGAAGATAGCTTTCCCAATGGACTCAACTCTTATCAACATTCACAGTGGGATGACCATGAACACCAGTTGCCACACTGCGTAGGCTCGGATCTGAGTGGCAAGGGTTTCTTTCAAGGAGATATTCCAGTTCATTTTTGGTGTCTTCCATGTCCCTTGCTTTCCTTGCATTAGTCATATCTCTATTCTGCTCACCTGTATTATGGTTCACCCCTGTCAACTATTGCATAGTGTTGTTAATGTCAGTTCAAGCAGGCATGGAGAGCAAACATTTCAGACTTTGAGGTTGTCATTCCTCATCCTCCCGCAAGACTACCACTGGTTTTCATACTTCTCATCAGGATGCATTGAGAAAACTGAAATTCCTGGCACTGGAGGGGAGCTTGTGTCCTCAATATTTTGTTCACTAGCCTCACTTGTCTCTTTTGTTTTGTTTCCTAGGCATATAGAGCTTCGAGGCATTCTTAGCCTAATGTAAGTTATATTTGGTACGTCTAGGCATGGCTAAAAACGAATAGAAATGCACAACACATACCAACTACAATTTCCAACAGGTCAGGTGAGTGATATAAACAAATAGTTTGCATTTTCTATGTCTATCTGGGGGGTAAATATTCAAAGAAAACCAGTATATAATGGATAACTAAAGTATATTTTCATAAACAATATTAGTGGTAAGTTACAGCATTGTTTTATGCTTTCCACCAATTAAATTTCTTAAGACTTTTGATATGTTGTAGAAGGGTCTTTCCTGAATCAAGATCAATTGAAAAATTTGTTGTTGCAATTTTGTGGGAGGTTATTTAGTATAATGCCTGTACTACAGCTATCATGTGTCACCTTATGATAGAATTAGCATTATTTTGGTGTAGAAAACAGGGTGTGCGTCATTGTTGCTTTGCATACCCCTGAGCTAATTCATTATTAAGCAAGAGTAAGCACTCCTGCATGTTTAAACAGGATGTTATGCTTGACATGTTTAGAGGTTAGGTTGCAAAGTGTACATTTAAGAGTGTTTGTGTAGACTGGTGTGTAAGGTTGTTTATGAATAAGGTAATGCAGGTGTCTTTTATGAGTGTTAACCCTTTGAGTACCAGCGACGGGTGTTATATTTTATGCTAGCTATATTTAGACGATATCATGCACCTTGGGAAGGCTCATTGGTAGTTAAAAGGGTTAGTTGAGATAGTTTGAAGCCTTATTATTGCTAGAGGTCCTTCCTAAGCTGAATTTTATCGTCTAATAGTGGCCAGAATATGAGGAAAAGGACGTCCCTGGTACTGAACGGGTTAACCCCCCCAGACAGATTATATTAACTTACTTACGGGTTGGCAGAGCGCCCAGTATTTCCCCCACCTCCACAACAGTCTTTCTCACACTGAGGGACTGTTAGAAGTCGGAGGAATTTTGTGTTGCCATCAACCGACAAATTTTGATCAAACTTACCTAACTTACTGAGCTCAAAATGACGCAAAAGCGTCATAGAACTTATTATTGAGCTATTTCACTAAGTTCATATGACATGATCGCGTCATATGATACTTTTGGGCGAAACCGCCATATGACGCAATCGCGTCATATGAGACGGAGAGGGTTAAGTGTAGTTATAGATTATTATAATAAATAATAGGAGTATATAGTACATTATGAATAAATAATAGTTGCTGGTGGAAGGATGAGAGAGAACAAGGTATGAGTAATAAGGGGTAACCAATATGTAAATACATTGTCTTGCACAACTGTTAAATACGATACTACTGTACACACTAACTTTAATTATACCATTTTTACATCCATAAAAAGAATCCCATAGAGGAACAGAACTTGTGCAGGGAACTATACAATGCAGTCTACATATTCTGTTGTGAAAGTATTTGCTCAAAGAACGCAGAGGTGCCACGTTAATAGGAGGAAGACCGTTTTTCTGGACCCTCTTCTCCCTAATGTTGAGCCCCACTATAGTTTTGAGATTATAAAACGTTCTGCCCATTAGTTTGGCAATTTTAACACCTTTCGCCCCATTTCGTTGTCAATTTTAAGACCTTTCGTGCATTTTAGGTGTCAATTATTTCCTGGCGAGCGATAGCGAGCCTACAATTTTAAGAGGAACCGGCCTTCGGCCGGGACATTTTTCTACTGAAAAATGTACACATTTATTTTGAAGTTGTGTCTAGGAGGTGTTTTTCTATGCTTGATGGAGGCCTAGGGAGGAAACTAAAAAAATATATGAATAAATAAATTAATAGACCAAACAAACGGCCAGTCTCCCCTTAAGTCCAGTGCAGTTCTCAGCATCTATGTCTTTACACCAGTTCGAATCTTTGACCTTTGAAAACCAAACTCTGAAGCATCTGACCTATAATAATGTGTTGTTATATCTTGTTTGTTTTCGATACTAACTCAAATAGGTGCTTCGCCATTTATGCTCTTGACCATACTGTACAATCTGATGCATTTAAGGGGAGACGGTCGTTTTTCTGGTCCCGTACTCCCTCATGTTTAGCATATTATTTTTCAGATTGTATGACTTTCGGCCCATTAGTTTGGCAATTTTAATACCTTTCGCCCCATTTGATTGTAAATTTTAAGACCTTTCGTGCCATTTAGGTGTGGATTTTTTCCTGGCGAGCGATAGCGAGCCTGTAATAGTAACAGGAACCGGCCTTCGGCCGGGAAATTTTTCTACCGAAAAATTTACAAATTTATCTTGAGGGGGGGCCTAGGGGATATTTTTCTAAGTTTGAGGGATGTCAAGCGAGGAAACTAAGAATTTATGAATGAATTCATTTGCAGGCCAAAAAAGCAGTCAGTGTCCCCTTAATCTCAAAACTAGAATCCCTTCAAGATTCTGATATTTATTGTTTTTATTTGTCAATTTCCCATCTATCAATTATTGCTAGATAATTACAAAAGTGGAATTTGATGAACGAGGATGGCTCCGAACTGGTATCCAATTTCCAGTTCATATGTTCACAAGTCAGCTTGCTAACAAGTCTGTTCTCGTCGGAATAATTTCACAAACAATTAAAATCTCTTGTTATTCATATTCAATACAAGTAAATTTGCCCACATGTACTAATTTGCCCACATATACTAATTTGCCCACATATACTAATTTGCCCACATATACTAATTTGCCCACATATACTAATTTGCCCACATATACTAATTTGCCCACATATACTAATTTGCCCACATATACTAATTTGCCCACATATACTAATTTGCCCACATATACTAATTTGCCCACATATACTAATTTACCCACATATACTAATTTTCTCGCAGAAGTCGCATCATCAAACCTTGAAAGAGGCTAGGTTAGGTTAAGGTTAGGTTTGGTTAAGTTAGATTACTTTAAACTAAGTTAGGTTAAGCTATGCTCAGTCATTTGTAGACGAACCGACTTTGAATGTAAGTGAAGTAAACATTAACATTTAATATCGCAAGGCTGATTAGGCTAAGTTAGTTTACTGTTGAATGTCGATCTTGGTCCTATCACACTAACTACGTATTGAATCTTGGGTATGCTAGCTTAAGGGGAGGCAGACCGTTTTTCTGGACCTCCTTCTCCCTAATTTGTAGCCCCACTAGTTTTGGGATTATAAGACGTTCGGCCCATTAGTTTGGCGATTATAACACCTTTCGCCCCATATCGTTGTCAATTTTAAGACCTTTCGTGCCATTTACGTGTAGATTACTTCCTGGCGAGCGATACCTGGCGAGCGATAGCGAGCCTGCAATTTTAAGAGGAACCAGCCTTCGGCCGGGACATTTTTCTACCCAAAAATTTACAAATTTATCTTGAAGGGGGGTCAGGGGGGTGTTTTTCTAAGCTTGATGGAGGTCTAGGGAGGAAACTAAAACAAATATATGAATAACTTAATTAATAAACCAAACAAACGGTCAGTCTCCCCTTAAAATATAATATTTCTGGTTAGGTAATGTTGCAGAAAAAATGCCCCTATTGGCTTGGCCCATTTTAGTGAATCATCAGAATGCTCAGTACCACTACCTTCTACTCTTACTATCAATGCTCAGTACCACTACCTTCTACTCTTACTATCAATGCTCAGTACCACTACCTTCTACTCTTACTATCAATGCTCAGTACCACTACCTTCTACTCTTACTATCAATGCTCAGTACCACTACCTTCTACTCTTACTATCAATGTCTGCAACATTCGTGGCCTTTCCTCTAACTTCCACTGTGTGGAACACCACCACTCCTCTGCCAACCCTGACCTTCTCTTTCTCACAGAAACTCAGTTGTCTGGGACTACTGACAACAAACCCTTCTCTGTATCCTCCTACTATCTACAGTATATCCTCAGTGTCAAGCCAAAGAAGGATGCTGCGAATATGTACACAACAATCTTGCTTTATCTCGTGTTCTCAATTTTGATGTTTTCTGGATTCTCAACTCTCTTACTAAAGCTCTCTTGTCACTCTCAAACTAAATATTGGCTGGCTGTTTTTATCTTCAATATTTCTTGACTCTATATACTGTATATATCTTTGTAGTGTAAACACCAATTACTTATGTTAAATAAACCTTGTATACCGAAGCTCTTGTATCAGTGATCATCTAAGTCTCCCAGATCAGCTAAAGCCTCTTGCGCAGTTGGTTAAGGGGAGACTTCCACTTGAGGGACTTTTTTCTTGACCCTTTTCTCCCTCATGTCTAGCCTCATTGCTTTAGAGATTTTAAGACGTTTGCCAAATTAGTTTGGTGATTTTTAAGAATTTCCGCCCCATTCTGTCAATTTTAAGACCTTTCGTGCCATTTAGGTGTCAATTTTATCCTGGCGAGCGATAGCGAGACTGTAATTTAAGAGTAATCGGACTTCGGCCGGGACATTTTTCTACCGAAAAATGTACAAATTTATCTTGAAAGGGGGTCAAGGGGGTGAAATTTTAAGATTGCTGGAGGAGTAGGAAACAAACTAAAAACCTCCCCTTAAGCAATACGGCCTTGGTAACTTCTATACTCTATTTTTTTCCAGCTGATCATAAATTGAATCTCTTATTAGCTGATTTATCGATACTTAATGGAAATATATGAAACTACTATGGCCGTGTGTCGTATTAATGCCAAGTTTTCATAATTAACATCATTTATTTCCCTACAAAATCCACCTTATAGTTGAGTTACAAAGGTAGAAACATGACAATTTACTCTCAGCTGGAAAAAAATAGATTATAGTGAATGGTCAGTATCTTAAGAATCTTACTCCAGTTATTAATCACACATTTATTAATCACACATTTATTAATCACACATTTATTAAACACACATTTATTAATCACACATTTATTAATCACACATTTATTAAACACACATTTATTAATCACACATTTATTAATCACACATTTATTAATCACACATTTATTAATCACACATTCATTAATCACACATTTATTAATCACACATTTATTCATAATTTTGCAAGAAAAACCTACAATTTAATACACGTTTTATTACTCTAAATTTGTCTTCTAAAAACATTGTAAGTAAAATTAAATTAAAGTCGGGAGGCTTACGCTTGGCAGTGGCGCTCATCTCCATAATATTACATATTACATTTGGAGCTTATAGTGGGTAATTTGGGAGACTTGTTAAGGGGGGTCACCGGCTTTTTTTTATCCTTCTCTCCTTTTCTCTCTTTCCCTGGCTTGTATCCATTCGGCCCCATTCAGTCAACTGTTTTAAGACGTTTATCCCCATCCAGGTGTCGATTTCTTCCTGGCGAGAGATAGTGAGCCAGCATTGTATGGAGACATCCGGCTTCGCCGGAAACATTTTTCTATCGAAAAATGTACAAATTTAGCTTGCTGTAAAACAAAACAAAAATATATATGCTGGCTCGCTACCGCTCGCCAGGAAAATATTGACACCTGGATAGGGGTAAACGTCTTAAAACAGTAGGCTGAATGGGACCGAATGGATACAAGCCAAAGAGAGAGGGAGAGAAAGAGAAAAAAGCGAGGTGGGCTCCCTTTAGCTTGGTACACCGGGACTACTGCATATTATCCAGATTACAATAGTTAAATTCCTTGGATGGAACACCACTAATGTCCACGAACTTTAGGTTCCTATTTACTGCAAGGTGACCAGGTATCGAACCCAGGACCTCTTGATTGTGAGTCAAACGTGCTAGCATTGCACCACATGTCACTCATAAGTAAATGTAGCTACTGAAATTGCTTCGGCCAATTGGGCACAAAGCATAATTCCTATGTTGTTGTTGTTGTTGTTGTTCCCTAAGCTGCCTGGCCGAACAGCCCCGAGTCCCTGAGAAAGGCCATGGCCACGATCGGGCTTTCCCACAGAGCTCTCATTGAGTGTAGATTGTGTTGTTGGCGTAAGTGGTTGTGTGAAATGCAGTCTTCTATGATGTGTTTAATGGTATGGGGTGCTGTGTTACATCCCGGGCAGGCGTCGACAACGGAGTCATCCAGTCTCTTCTGATAGCTCAGGAGAGCTGGATGGTGTCGGCATCTCAGCCTGGCCAGGTGGACTCTGTCCTCGCTAGGAAGGAAGGATTCGGAAGGATGGATTTCGGGAGGTCGTGCATGCAGCTGCGTGTTGTCTGTGAGTGAGTGGATGGATCGGTGAGAGATATGAGTATGGATGTGCTTCTGGAAGTTGGTTCAGGGTGGGCAGGGAGGGAGAGAGGACAATAATTGTGTGTGATACGTGTGCTGGGTGTTGTTTTGATATTTCTTGGTGTCTGTGGGTGTGTTGCCATGTAGTTTAGTGGGTGGTCTTGGTTCGTGGAGGCTGCTGCCAGGAATTGAGTGCCTCTCATGTCCAGATGGTCTTTGACTTTGAGGATTTTGGTTTCTTGATGTAGGTGATCTGTGGGTGCAGTAGCTGTGCAGCCTGTAATGATCTTCAGGGCTTTGTTTTGAATAGTCTGTAAGGTCTTATGATGTGTTTCAGCTAGGTTAGAAGCCCAGGCTGGGCTTGCGTATTCCATCACTGATCTTATGTATTGTTTATATACTGTGGTGGTAGTTTCTTTGTTGTGTCCAAATTTTGTGTGAGCAAGTGACCTGAGGGCGTTAAGTCTGGGTGTCAGTTTCTTTTTAATGTTTGTGGTGTGCTGTTTGAATGTCATATGAGTATCATATGTTACTCCTAGGATTTTGGGTGTGTGTGTATGTGTTAGGGGTGTGTTGTTCTTGTTATTAGCTGGCCACTTGCTGGTGACCTGGATATTTCGTTTTTATTTGTCTCCAACCAACTGTATTTCTATACTCAGTTAATGAAATCAACAAATACATGTAGCACTCCAAGGACTTGAACCTAAGATTATTTTTATTAATCTCACCACCACACCCCCAATGAAATTAATTAAAGTATATATGATCCACCGGGATTCGAACCCGGGTTATCACACACATATTTTTGCCACCTTAACCATTACACTACTAGAAAGGTGATAACATGTTGCCTCTGTCCCACAGCTTCATCCCTCTGTATGTATATTCTCTCTTTGGGTCTTCCTGACACTTGGACCTAAGCCACGGAATGTCCAATACATCTTCCCCGGATCATAAACCAATTTTGGAGTTATGGGTACCTCCTGCCGCACTTGGAATAGCAAAGAATGGTGATTGGATGGTTACACATCTGCAAATCCATTTATCAATCGATCCATTGCTCTCTCTCTCTCTCTCTCTCCTTATATATATATATATATATATATATATGTAACATTTCTGCAACGGTTAATTGCATAAATAACAAATCTAGAACCCATTGCCTTAAATCAAGAAATTATTTCAGCATGTAAGTTACATAATTTCGCATTTAATAGTGATATTGGTGTTATTATGGACAGAGGCAGTATCCCTTTTGAAACTCTCCTTCATCTCCCTCTTACATCACCATCCCTGCCCGTTCCTCCTTTGTTGGCCCTGCATCCACTGCACCATCTCCGTCTTCAAAGGAGGATATCCATCTTCTGCCACGGTTCAGGAAGGAAGTGATGAATCAAGACTCAACACCTGAACTGATTCTGACCCGCTCTATCTACGATACTGCTGATGATGATATTAGGAAAGGCCAATATGATGATGATAACGATTGGGAGTGAGAATACAGAAACAGTTTTATTAGAGAATAGGAAAAAATAAATAATAATAATACAGAGCAAAACACTGCATACTATGGGAACGGTTCAACCGAGCGTCTCGCCTTGCACCAAGTCATCAGTTCCAAGTCGTTAGAGAAAATAGAAAGACAGAAAAAGGTTACAAATGACCAACACCACCATCACCACCACCACCTTCACCACCACCACCACCGCCGCCTCCGCCGTAGTTTCACCCACCAACGATGACAAAGTTAGTGTACCTCTGTATTTTCTTTCAAGATATTTGAATTTATATACTTAAGCCCAGGTAATTATGTCGGATTGTTTCAGTATTATATATGCAGACTATATATGGGTTTATGTTTTAAACATTAATGATTTAATATAATAACGATGCTTCCTTTTCTAATGCAAGGCATTTTGCCTTGCCAATTACTTAATAATATATATATATATATATATATATTGTTACGTATCTTGATCCTCAAGTGGTTAACTTGATGAATCTAGATAGCACAGAGATATATATTAAGGTATCAGTCAGCTGAAGGCAAAACAAAAGTAAAATCTAATAAAATTATTTCCTGTTGTTGCTTCCTTTCCTTTTGGATCTTAGGACTTAGTATCCTTTATTGACTGATACTCTTTAATTATGAAAAATACTGAAACTAATTAAAGTCATGTAGTATTTATAAAGAATATTATTTAACCGAAGCTTAGTAGGCTATGGTTATGAACCGAATAAGTTATATCTAAAGGACTATTAATTCTATAAAAAGTCTTGAAAGATAAATATTAAAGTAAGAATATTTCAGTCTCTTACCCTATTTGAAATGAATAGATAGTTTTCTTATATGTCCTTTTATTTATATTTAATTTAATTATTCTTGGTTCTGGTCTTACGTTAATAGAATTATATTATTATTATCATCAGGAGTAATATCAAAGTCACATAAAAAATTAGATATATATTTAATAATTAGTTAAATGTATTTCTTAACCACGTAACATTGGTTTGATTATGAGTAAATAAAGTTACAGGATCGTTTCATAGATTCGATTCAGGTCTCACTCAAATAATATGAAAAGCAAAATATAATATTTTGA
Organism: Lithodes maja; assembly: GCA_037953745.1. NCBI lineage: Eukaryota > Metazoa > Arthropoda > Malacostraca > Decapoda > Lithodidae > Lithodes > Lithodes maja. The sequence continues at coordinate 31,236 of JBAKBP010021332.1, forward strand.
AGCAAAAGAATTTTCTTCAGCTTAGGAAATCACTATAAGTAATATTAACACAGCCATGTTAGTCTAAGGCGATATTACTAATATGAGACAATAGCATCACCGTACTAAGCACCGTTAAGCAATGTAAGCTTAATTCAAAGAAAATGAAAGAACTCGTAAGTATTAATATAAAACAATAGTATTACTGTCATCATAACCCAATTACTTAAAGAGTTGCTTTAGTCCACAAGTTAAGTCAACTAAAATAGTTAAGTACATAGTAGCATTAACGTTAATTCCCAATCAAATAGTTAAGCACATAATAGTAGCGTTAACGTTAATTAGCAATCAAATAGTTAAGTACACAATAATAGTAGCGTTAACGTTAATTCGCAATCAAATAGTTAAGTACACAATAATAGTAGCGTTAACGTTAATTCGCAATTAAATAGTTAAACACATAATAGTAGCGTTCACGTTAATTCGCAATCAAATAGTTAAACACATAATAGTAGCGTTCACGTTAATTCCCAATCAAATAGTTAAGCACAAAATAGTAGCGTTAACGTTAATTCGCAATCAAATAGTTAAGTACACAATAATAGTATTAACGTCCCAATCACATATCTCACTAACCAACATAACGTAAGTGTTTACACCGAACACACTTAACACACACATATATAATCTGACTGACAGTCACAATCCCATTATAATACTTCACCCCGTCTTCCTCCAGCTGCAAGTTCACCTTCCCCAACTCCAAATGAGACTGATTTGAATGCCCACAACTCGGGTCTTATATACCAAACAATGATGGTGTAGGAACGAATCAGGAGGCGAGTGATGGTGCGCGCCCCTATCATAGCTCCTCGAGTTGCATAGCAGGTGCCTGGTCCAATCACAGCTCCCGGCGTCGATCATACGTCATAGCATCGTGGCATCGAGGTAGTTTGCAGAGTCCCCTATGACGCACGCAGGTGTGAAGGCTTGTTTGCAGGTATGCGGGAGAGGTAGTTTCCCCACTCGCTTCACCGTTTGGGTAGTTCGGCTCCTTCAACTCTAATTCTAACTGTTAAATTAACATACAGGGCTCCGTATGTCAGACCTCCCCCCTAGAAAAGAGTTTAAGGAGTACAGTACATAATATTAAACAGAATACATAAATAGATTCACCACCAGATTGGCAACAGCAAGATTATAATGAGGATATAATAAGGATATCACCCAAAGTAGGCAACGTCTCCAGGTACCACATCAGAACATAGCCGGAACGTAGCTAGAGCGTTATTCGAACTGCAAGGCATCTCACAGCTGAAGGCTTAAAAGCGCACTACAAAAGCATGATATTTACCTCGCTACAAGGGAGAGCTAATTGCCAAAATCCTCTCATTAAGTTAAACTTACTGCTGTATGAGGCCAACCTGGTAAATGCAATCTTTGATCCGTGGCAGTGGGTAGGTATCGTTCTTTGTGACAGCATTAACTTGCCTATAGTCCCTACAAAACCTATGGCTCCTGTCTGGCTTTGGCACAAGTATGACCGGACTACTCCACTGGCTTAAGGCCCTTGTGATCAGCTGGTTTGAAAAAATTAAGTCAAGCTCGACCTGCAGTATACTCCTGCGTTGTGGTGAGACACGGTAGGGGGATAGTTTAATGGGAGTTGCATCCCCTACGTCGATGTCGTGCACGGCCAAAGAAGTGAGCCCTGGAGTATCACGGAACACACTGGGAGACTGAGATAAAACAGAGATTAGTTGGTTCGCTTGATCAGAGGGAAGATGACATAGTTTAGATGGTAATTCCCTCCAAGCCACTGAATTATACTGAAAGTTGGATAGGCTACATGACAAGTCAAAGTCTGCATGGATACCTTCAGGCTCTGGAACAGTCTGTTGCGAGTCAGTAAGAGAACTGAAAACTTCGTCCGCACCAGGCTGTTCACAGGTCCTGACATTCACTGCCACAGTGGGAGAATCTGGAAGAGAGGAATCAGGGGACCTATGGTAGGGCTTCAACATATTTATATGGAATACTTGCGTGGGCTTTCTCCTGTCTGGGGTAGTTACTAGATAATCGGTAATGCTCACCCTCCGAATGATCTTATATGGGCCTCTGAACTTGGCAGATAATGGTTGGCCAAAAAGGGGGAGCAGGACCAAAACCTCATCACCGGGCTGAAACTCCCTCTCACGGGCTTTTCTGTCATACCATTTCTTCATGGAGCTTTTAGCCACGGTCAGGTTTTGAGCGGCAAACTCACATGAGGATCTCAGCCGGGTTTTGAAATCTGAAACATACTTTAGGAGGTTTTGGTTCCCCTCCTGGCCAACTAGGCTATCCTGCAATAGTTGCAAAGAACCTCTTACCTGGTGACCGAAAACTAGCTCATTAGGGGAAAAACCCAGGGATTCAGTTGGAACCTCACGAGTAGCAAATAAAAGAAAAGGTACCCCCTTATCCCACTCAACTCCGGTCTCTGTACAATTACGTAACATTCCTTTTAATGTCTGATGATATCGTTCGAGAACCCCTTGACTCTCTGGGTGGTAGTTGCTAGACTTAACATGCTCGATACCCAACTCCTTCAGGGACTGCTGAAAAATGTTAGAGGTAATATTAGTTCCTTGATCACTTTGCACCTCATGGGGGAAACCCATTCTGGTGAAGAATTTGAGCAGTTCCTTGATGACAGTTGGAGCAGAGGTAGTCCTTAAGGGTATAGCCTCTGGGTAGCGAGTTGCCATGTCCATGATAGTTAATAAATAAATGTTACCTTGGGAAGTCTTAGGCAATGGGCCTACAATGTCCACTACCACCCGAGTAAAAGGATTCTCGAAAACGGGCAAGGGCACCAGAGGATGTACAGGCACCTTCTGATTGGGTTTTCCTGTCATCTGGCAAGTGTGACACACTCTACAACACTCCACTACATCTGCACGCATTCCTGGCCAGTAAAAGTGGGCTCTGATTCTGTCTAGAGTTTTTCTCACACCTAGGTGTCCTGCCAATGGTATACAATGTGCCATTTCCATGATATCTTTACGACAAGGTTTGGGGACTACTACTTGATGGACGTCCCAAGCCCCGTCATCGATTGGTCTGTGTGGCGGTCTCCATCTTCGCCACAATACTCCTCCTTTGAGGTAGAAACATTCACCACCCTCCTTCTCACATTCCTTTTCACTCACGGACCTGGCAGCTAACTCCTTGCATTCACTATCATCTCTCTGTAGCTCTACCAGGCCCCTAGGACAATTTGGAGGGGTTTCATGGTCATCGTTAGGGTCAAGATGAGCCATAAAGGTGTCAGATAAATTCACCTCAGTCACATCATCAGGCACAGTAGGAGCGTCATTCACACTCTCATCCCTTTCATCAACTCTTACATTCGGTACATTTCTGTCTGAGGGAACTGCTACTTGAGACATTGAACGTGTGACAGCACACACAGGGAAAACTGTTGGCATCTCCTTTTCGAGCTCACCGGTTAGTGGCTCGTTAACAGGGGAAAGTGACAAAATGGGGTCTGGTCGGACCTTCTCACCTGCTACATCATTCCCCAAAAGGAGCGTTACCCCAGGCACAGGGATATCTTGGGACCTACACAAAGCTATGGTGGCCTCACCCTGTAGTAACTCACATTCAATTTCGCCTTTTACCAAGTATGCATAAAACTGGCCTCCAGCACCTCTCATTACAACTGGTTCGCCAGGTGGGCACTCAGTGTAAGGATTCACCATGAGGGTGCTAGTAGAACCTGTGTCTCTCAGAATTTTTACCTCATGCATACAACCATTTAATCTCACGTTGCCAGATGAAATAAAGGGACGGTAACTGTCCTGCACTGATGGTGAAATTATTATTGGCTTAACCCTAGTGGGTTGCACCACACATGCTACTACACCCCTGTCTAGATGTTTTACGTTAGCTGCTAGGTACTCCTGTCGAGAGTCCTGCATTAAAGGAACTTTTGGTGCTAGGTACTCCTTCTGTCGGGAGTCCTGCATAGGCACATATGATGAAGTTCGAGATACGGCAGCAACTGTCTGCCCCCGATCTCTCGGTTCTCTCCTTGGCCCAGCACTGATAGCTAGGTGGCCTCTCTTGCCACAAAAAGTACATACTTTAGGGGATACGGGAACGTTCCCTCTTTGAGCATTACTATTAGTTTGGGGCCCACCTCTGTTACCATTGCCCTGAGTCGCATTTTTAGTTGGGGGAACAATTCGGTTTTGGCTAGCTGGGGAAGACGTTATAGGCTTGTGACTGGGTCTGTCAGATTTGTGATTGGGATACTTAAAATTAGAGCTAGAATTATCGTAGGGCTTCTTTCCACGAAATTTGTTGTTGAGCACGTATGTGTCAGCCATGTCAGCAGCGTCGGCAAGACAATCTACCTTTTTCCCCTTTAAATGATAGGATACAGAAGAATCAATTTTCCATAGGAAATTTTCTAACAGGACCAACTCCTTCAGATCGTTGTAGCTTGTGACTTTCTTACTCTTGACCCAATGATTGAAAGTTTTAGTCATGTCCTGGCAAATACCTTATGAGTTTCTTCTACTTTCTTCTGGTTTTTACGGAAAGATTGCCTGTAAGCCTCAGGCTGCAATTGATAGGTTTTTAGGATAGCTGCTTTTGAGATTGTCATAATCCTGCCTAACTTCTGCTACTTCTGACAAATACGTGGCTCGAGCCTGCCCTGTCAAAACAGTTTGTAACATAAAAGGCCATTGATCTCTTGTCCACTTCATACCTCCAGCAACTTCCTCAAACAAAACAAAGAAATCCTGCACATATCCTCAGTGAAAGGTGGAATGACACTAGTCCTAGTTAATCCCAGAGGGGGAGCAATTTCAGGAGCATTTGTATTGACATTTAGTTGAGCCGTACGATATTGATATTCACATTGTTCGGTCGTTGCACTGGCATTTATTCTGGCTAGTTCTATACTTGCGTTGGCTTGTTCGGCATTTATTCTAGCTAGTTCTATATTTAGTCCGGCTTGTTCGGCATTTGCTCTGGCTTTTATGCTGGCTTCTTCGGTATTTGCTCTGGCTTTTATGCTGGCTTCTTCGGCATTTGCTCTGGCTTGTTCGGCATTTATTCTGGCTAGTTCTATTTTTAGTCTGGCTAGTTCCAGTACTTGTTCACCGATCAAACCAGGTGGCAATTGTTCATCAAGTGGGCTAGGTATCCCACCAACTGCTCCGTCACCCTCCCCGCCTTCTACAGGGAACAGGTGGGTCTTTATGGTCTGAGCCACTTCTACTTTGGACATGTTTGAGACAGTTAATTGGAGATGTGAGGCAAGCACTTTCAGTTCAGATTTTGACAGACAGTCAATATCAGGGGCTGTGGGTTCTGATTCTATGAAAACTCGAGCATCTTCTTCATTAATTAGTTGAGGCATGATTAATATTTGGTTTTTATGTAGTGAAACGTTAATGAAACTGAGTGAAACTGTATGAAACGAATCCTGGCAAGGTCGCCACTCTCCTGTTACGTATCTTGATCCTCAAGTGGTTAACTTGATGAATCTAGATAGCACAGAGATATATATTAAGGTATCAGTCAGCTGAAGGCAAAACAAAAGTAAAATCTAATAAAATTATTTCCTGTTGTTGCTTCCTTTCCTTTTGGATCTTAGGACCTTAGTAGCCTTTATTGACTGATACTCTTTAATTATGAAAAATACTGAAACTAATTAAAGTCATGTAGTATTTATAAAGAATATTATTTAACCGAAGCTTAGTAGGCTATGGTTATGAACCGAATAAGTTATATCTAAAGGACTATTAATTCTATAAAAAGTCTTGAAAGATAAATATTAAAGTAAGAATATTTCAGTCTCTTACCCTATTTGAAATGAATAGATAGTTTTCTTATATGTCCTTTTATTTATATTTAATTTAATTATTCTTGGTTCTGGTCTTACGTTAATAGAATTATATTATTATTATCATCAGGAGTAATATCAAAGTCACATAAAAAGTTAGATATATATTAATAATTAGTTAAATGTATTTCTTAACCACGTAACATTGGTTTGATTATGAGTAAATAAAGTTACAGGATCGTTTCATAGATTCGATTCAGGTCTCACTCAAATAATATGAAAAGCAAAATATAATATTTTGAAGCAAAAGAATTTTCTTCAGCTTAGGAAATCACTATAAGTAATATTAACACAGCCATGTTAGTCTAAGGCGATATTACTAATATGAGACAATAGCATCACCGTACTAAGCACCGTTAAGCAATGTAAGCTTAATTCAAAGAAAATGAAAGAACTCGTAAGTATTAATATAAAACAATAGTATTACTGGTCATCATAAACCCAATTACTTAAAGAGTTGCTTTAGTCCACAAGTTAAGTCAACTAAAATAGTTAAGTACATAGTAGCATTAACGTTAATTCCCAATCAAATAGTTAAGCACATAATAGTAGCGTTAACGTTAATTAGCAATCAAATAGTTAAGTACACAATAATAGTAGCGTTAACGTTAATTCGCAATCAAATAGTTAAGTACACAATAATAGTAGCGTTAACGTTAATTCGCAATTAAATAGTTAAACACATAATAGTAGCGTTCACGTTAATTCGCAATCAAATAGTTAAACACATAATAGTAGCGTTCACGTTAATTCCCAATCAAATAGTTAAGCACAAAATAGTAGCGTTAACGTTAATTCGCAATCAAATAGTTAAGTACACAATAATAGTATTAACGTCCCAATCACATATCTCACTAACCAACATAACGTAAGTGTTTACACCGAACACACTTAACACACACATATATAATCTGACTGACAGTCACAATCCCATTATAATACTTCACCCCGTCTTCCTCCAGCTGCAAGTTCACCTTCCCCAACTCCAAATGAGACTGATTTGAATGCCCACAACTCGGGTCTTATATACCAAACAATGATGGTGTAGGAACGAATCAGGAGGCGAGTGATGGTGCGCGCCCCTATCATAGCTCCTCGAGTTGCATAGCAGGTGCCTGGTCCAATCACAGCTCCCGGCGTCGATCATACGTCATAGCATCGTGGCATCGAGGTAGTTTGAAGAGTCCCCTATGACGCACGCAGGTGTGAAGGCTTGTTTGCAGGTATGCGGGAGAGGTAGTTTCCCCACTCGCTTCACCGTTTGGGTAGTTCGGCTCCTTCAACTCTAATTCTAACTGTTAAATTAACATACAGGGCTCCGTATGTCAGAATATATATATATATATATATATATATATGTATATATATATATATATATATATATATATATATATTATATATATATATATATATATATATATATATATATTTTCTTTAATACATACGAGGTTGAAAGAAATGGCACTTTCTGCGTTGGAAATTTTATTATTCAAAGTTTCCAGGTCTCTGATGAGTTTTCGCTGGGTGGCAGGAAGTAAATGAAGGAGATGAGCAAAATTCATGGTGGTACAGGGTTACATTAAAGTACATGAAGATACAGGATATACGACGCGTTTCACTGGACAACCAGCATTATCAAGTAAGGAAGGAATGATATAAAAGGTAAACAGGGAAGGTATATATAGAGGGTGGAGGATCAGAGGAGGCGGAAAACAGGGGGCAAAAGTCTGCTATTGGTGGAAGGGTTAACTAGGAGAGAGAAAGGGGGTAACCGCTTCACGCATGCGCACTGGATGCGGGATGGTGGTCAGTAGGTGGGGTCGAAGCTGATTGGCTGCGTGTCGAGGGGCGTGGCCTAAGTTGTGTGGCGCCTGCAGAAGACGAAGCTGAAGGAGGTAGCGCGGGGGGCTGCGTCAAGGGCACCGGGGGGCTAGGAGGGGTGTTAGGTCCTGTAGGGTAGTGCCTTTTGGCAGAAGGAAGGATCTGAAGGTCCAGAGTTTGGTTGTTGATGTTGAGATGTAAGGCTTGGATATATAAAGCTTCGAGTATAGGTAATCTCCTTGGGTCACTTTCTTTATCGAGTATGGTGGTGTGTTTCTCTAACTCGTTGCGTGTGAGGTGAGGGTGGTTAGGGGTGAGATAGTGGTCTTTGATGGCTCCAGCCTGAAGGTGAAGAGTTAACCGACGTGAAAGACGAGTCTGCGTCATACCAATATAGGAATGAGGTCCACAGTCCTCATAATTACAGGTATGTTGGTAAATGACGTGATCGTCGGTCATCGGGCTCTTTATCTTGGTGGAGGCTGGTTTGTTGCGGAGAACGAGGTTGGAGGTCTTGGCGATAGTGAATGCCCCCGCCGTGCTACGAGAAATGTACATGGAACCCACATAATCGACACCCTAAGCCTCAACCCTGAGATAACAATCCTTAACAATTCAGAACCCACACACATACAAGAAGGAGTTCTTGACCTTACCTTTGTATCAACGGACCTGCTTCCCAACACCCACTGGGAGATACACCCCACACTCACAAGCGACCACTTCGCAATACTCACAATCATCAACAGACTACAACCACCACAGCCACCCCCCCCCCCCCCCTCCTCCCAAATGGAACATGAAAATGACTGACTGGGAAGAGTTCCAAAGAGTGATGGACGAGTGGAGCATCAACTACAACCCTTCACCCAATGCCAGCCTCGAAGTCCTTTGAACTAGACCTGGTCAATGCCATACATAGAGCAGCGGACAAGGCTTGCCCACAAATGAGGAATGGCAACAGAACATACAAGGATCACTGGTATTACGACAAGGATGTTCGAAAGCTGTATGCAAGGATCAACGCTGCAAGAAAGCTCTACAGGAGGAACAGGACCAACGACAACAGGGAACTACTACAAGCAGTTGTGAGCATCACAAATAATCAACTTCGAGCAATCATGAGGAGGAAATGGCTCGAATGGTGCTCGGCCCTGAATGCTCACACCAACCTAGCTGATCTCTGGGGACAAATCCGCACCGCCTCAGGGAAAAGAACAAGAAAGCAGTGTTACGACCGGGCACTCGGGTACACTAGGGCTCTTACACAGGACTCGAGTATGGCTCGCTGCCACAACGGAAACACACGATCCCAACCCCAGAGTACTGCCAGCCGAACAAAAAACGCCACTACCCTCCAGAGTTCTATCTGCTATAACGGGGTATACAAGAACTCGGTACTAGCGTTTCACACAACAGACTAATAACAAGACGGGAGTTATCTAGTCTGGTCAACAATCAAACAAAGAAGAAAGTACTACAACACTAAAGAATAGTGTTGGCCGAAGCCGAAGTAATCCACCCTTGAACTAAGAACTTAAGAAGTCCTCCACCCTCTACTTCGGATCGGCACTATTACGTTACGTTAAACAATAGTCCTCGAGCATCAAGCAAGGAATCTTCTGATAAGTTAGATGCTTCTCGAATACTCGTAAGAAGTAAGTATCGGATTTTGAACAGCAATTTAATGAATAACTCACTGGTAATTAAAGGCTTTAAATTGACATAAGAAGAATTATAAGAATAAGCAATAGGATATGGCAAACATTAAGAAGAAGTACTCCGACAATGCACTAGCAATAGCCTACTAAGATTGTGCTTGTGGGCCACTAATCTCTGAAGTAGCTAAGCGTGCCACACATGAAATCAATAGTGCTTAAACAATAATATACATAAGGAGAAGCTTCAATAC
>JBAKBP010021333.1:0-40851 GCA_037953745.1 Lithodes maja
CTTCATACCGCTTCACGAAATATTTATACGAAATGCACCTAGGGACAGGATTCAAGATTTCGGTTGTCTCGCAGGTAGGCGGGGCTAAGTGGGAGTTGTGCGTGCGAGGCTTGGCGGCGCAGCTAAGTAAGTCCTAGTTTGAGGCTAGGCGGGGCAGCGTATTTCTAGTTTGTCCCGAGCTCACTCACACCTACACCTCCTCCTGCAGTGACGGTATTCAATTAGTGCATCATTCCTTACGTCATTATCGTCTTCCATATCGTTTCAACTTGCGTACGTTATATGTTGCTTTCTTTTCATCTCACCTAAGCCTGTTACCTTTGAGTGCATTGTCTATTCTTCCCATTCTCCAGTTTTATGGTGTGCTTGGATTACTTTGTCCGCTCCCGTGAGCAGTCCACAACACCCTACCCATGTTCTTCCTATGTTGTTTCTTCCCCCTATCCACTATCATTTTCCTTCTCCCCCTTCCTTCTCATCCATCCACAGGCTCTCTCTCTCTCTGTGTCTCCAATCCCTCCCAATTCCTTTCTCTTATCACTTCTTTCTTGCATCACTTCTTTCTTGCATCACTTCTTTCTTGTTCTCTCTCCTCCCATCCCACCCTCTTCTTCTCTTCCCCCACCATCTTCCCCCCTTCCCCTTCCTCTCCCCCCCCCATTCTCCACCTACAACTCCCCCCCATCCTCCCCTTCATCTCTCCCCCACCCCCTCCCCCTTCCTCTCTCCCCCACTTTCCTCTCTCCCCCCATTCCTCCTCATTCCTCCCCCCCCCCCATTCCTCCCCCCCCATTCCTCTCTCCCCCTCCCGCCCCTCTTTCCCTCTCCTCGCTTCCTTCTCCTTCCCCCACTTCCCTCTCCTCCTCTCTTACCACTTCCTTCTCCCTTCCCCATTCGCCTCTCTCCTACCCCCCCCCCCCCCTTTCCTCGCTCTCTGCAATCCTCTTCGCTCCCCCACTTCCCTCCCCCTCCTTGTCCCCACATACCTCCCTTCTTCCCCCCCCCCCCTCTCTCTCTCTCTCTCTTTTTCCACTCACCCGGCCCCTCCGCATACCCAGTGTCGTGTCTCATCTCTGTTTCCCTCTCTACGATTTTTGTGTTTTGTTTTATTAATGCGCAAGTACACTAAACATCGTAAACTTTATTAGTGACCAGAAAACAAGGTCCGTGATGCTAGCAGTATATACTGTACAGTATAATAACATTGAATGAACGTATCGTATATGAAACACATAATAGAAACTGAATTACTTTGTGACTTTGCGGAAGAAATTTAGTGACAATATCAAGTGTTTATCAGACATTTAGAAGCTGAATTACACTGCGACTTTCTGACAATAGCAAGCGTTTATCAGACATTTAGAAATGTATTGACATTATTCCAAGTGTTATTTTGTACCAAGTTATGCAGTGGGTGAAATCTATAAGCGGAAGATGGATGAGAGTACAAAGTTCCAGTGTACTCCAAGCTCCCCATCACACAGGAGAGGCACAACAAACAACATGCACACGGTATGTTTTAACTTGTATAGCTTGTTTTCGTGATCAGGTTATGAACTTCGAGGTGTGATCTGTGTGTGTGTGTTGTGGTTTGTTCATATGTCTGTTTTCTTGTTGTAATTGAGTTAGTTTATTGTTTAGCTTAATCAAGGTCACACCTGTAATTTGTATGTTCATTGGGTGTTTGGTGTTGGTAGCAAAATTAATATATTATATTATTAGCATTCAATTTGTTTTGAAGGATTGTTTTGTATGCCCCCCAAATAATTGAGTGTGTGTGTTTCTGGTGTACATAATACTAGTAGAAATAATGGAAACTCTGACTTTTAGGTGTGTCGTGATTTGAGCAACTATGTATTATGCTCTTCTGTTTTTTTGTTTTTTTTATTCGTTATTTTATTATTATTCGTAAAACAAATCGAGAACTGCGACTGTACTAAGCTCTGATAATACCTGCACATCCTCCATCATGTATTGAGGGTCCCCAACTGTAATAATAATTGCAGTAATACACAGTTAGTGATGGAGTGGACCCCAGCTCTTTGTTCAGCCTTCCCCTTGAGCTGATTGTCATTCTCCTCTTGTCCATTGTTGGGTAATCTCCATTGTTCTCCGGTTTGCACGTGTCTCCCCTTCGCTCCGTGTGTCGGCAATTAATGCAGCCGTGGTCAGGGAACACGGAAAATTACCTTGCATAATCGCTTCTCTCCTGTCTCATCTTTCGGTATTGTGCAAAAGAAAATCCTGCTGTTTACATTTACATAGTGGGACCCTCAGAGAGCCACTCTCGCCAAGCATCCATGACCATGAAATGGATGACAAAATGATTTCCAAAATATGTTTGTGTTTACCTGATATGTGCAATATCTTAGTCTGTGGCTGTTTCTCGTAAATTGTGTGTTTGTAGGTTGTAAATGTGTATTTTGTCTATGTCTACTAAGTTTGGTCATGTTTTATATAATTTGTTGTCTGTTTGTATATTTTTATTTTGCAAGTGGGTCTAGTTTAATGTATATTATATGATCAAAGAGATGCCAACAATTCGTTTATAATAATGGACGTCGCCCCAGTTGCCGACAATGTGTCCAAATCATAGCTTGAAGCGAGATGTGCTCATCAAGGACATCCAAAAGTTTACATTTACCCATCGAAGCCATCCAAGATCGACAGTCATAAGTGGTAAAGATTTTAAATGTAATTCTTGGTCCCTGGCAGACTTTTTGAGAGTCAATGCTCCGTACTTAGCCATCAGTGACACGAGTCAGATAAAAAACAGACAGGATAACGTGCGTGGCTCTCACAACATCCTGAGCATCCATATTATCGACTTCCTTTGATTTCTAAGCATATTAATTTCCATGTTTATCTGTGCTTAGCAAAACTTGATTAAAATTTAGTCATGTTTCATAATAATTCGTCGGTTATTCATTTTTTGCTGATAAGTATAATACACTTTTGCCTCTAGCTATTTATAAAGAGAGTCGCCGCTGACACTGATCGACTTACTTGTGTTTAACGTTCGCCAGATTAGAGTTTTTATAACGTCATTAGACCTTTACAAAAACAGGTTACGTCAGGGAAGTTCAAACACGTATATTCATCTTCTAAACAGGTTACGATTTTCACAGCAAACATGTCATCCGGGCTGGCAGGCAGGTGGCACAGGAATCGTTGCGCTTTTGTTTTGTGTGAGGGCAATATAAACAAATAATGGTGTGTTGGTGAATCAGTCGCGTGTGAACCAGGGAAGCACACATGCCGCGTATTTAATTGGCGGTGTAGTGGAACATAAATCGTTCGAGATATATATATATATATATATATATATATATATATATATATATATATACACACACACACACACACACACAGGGTGTATTAAAAAACGCTAAGTACCGATTAAAAAAACAAATTAACTTTGTTCTATAAAAAATACAAAATAGGTAATTGGATTAGTTAATTCATTAGTGTAACGGATTCATTCGCCATTTATTGTTGGATTGTTTTAGCTAAACACTCTTTCATAGACGTAATACGATTTGAGAAGCAAAATGTTAACTTCGTTTATTTAACAATAGGCCTATTAAACAGATGGAACTCGATAGTATAGTCTGTCGTTTGCCAATCCGTTCCCAACACCCTTCACACCCTTCACACCCTATTTCCACTGTTCCGACCCCCTTACACCCACATACACCCTTTTTTGCCCTCTCTGTCATCCCCCCCCCCCCCCCCCCACCTTGCCACCGCTGCTGCATTAACTGTGGAGCAACCCTACACCGACCCTCTGCTTGCCACGTAACACTAGACACCTGAGCAAAGTCCACCAACAGACAGGCTTTTAAAAGGATTAGCTATATTTTCTTCATTTTATTTGTTACATTTGCCCATGCTGCTTGGGTACTCGTGACTGGCATTCATAGAAAAGTACTGACTCCCATATATTTGTTAATGATGTAAATATTCCCACTTCCCCTAGTATTGACATTCTCGGTGTAACATGAACTACTAACTTGAGCTGGACACATTATGTTAGAAGCATTGCTAAGAATGCCTCTAAAAAACTGGGACTCCTGTACAGAGTTCGAGAATTCTTCACTAACGAGCAGTTGGCCGTAATATATAAAAGTCATGTGCGTTCTCAGATGGATTACTGTTCACCTCTGTGGGGTGGAAGTGGAGTGGTTGCATTGAGGCAGTTGGACAAAATTCAAAATATAGCTTTTAGATTAATCAATAACCCTGCAATCACACAGGACCTTCCTACATTATCCATACGAAGAAACGTTGCATCCCTTGCATTATTCTACAGATATTTTCACAGCAATTGTTCCGAGGAACTTGCTTCAATTGTGCCGCCTCTCCACATCTTTCCCCGTAGAGCTAGGGCAGCTGAGAGCGCCCATGAATTTACACTTTCTCCTCCACAATGCAGAACTTCTGCTTATCAGAATTCATTTATCCCCAGAGCTACTACTCTTTGGAATTCACTTCCCTCGAATTGCTTTCCACAAACTTACAATCTACAAATGTTTAAATCCAGTTGTTACAAACATTTTATGAATGGAGGATGCCTTTAGGCACATGGACCTTTTTGTTTTATCTGTGTTTTTTCCTTCCTCCGTTCATTGTCTCTTTAAAAAAAAAAAAAAAAAAAAAAAAAAAATGACTCAACACTCCACAGTTCCTTCACATTTACCAATTCTTTCACCCAACCCGATCTTATAAATTCAAAAATAAACACTGCAATTTCTCTGAACCAGGACCTTTCTAGAATTAATGAATGGGGACAAGAGAATCTAGTTTCCTTTAATGCACAGAAAACCAAATGCATTCAATTTTCTAACCGACAGAATCTCACTGACTCCCATATATTTTTTAATGATGTAAATATTCCCACTTCCCCTAGTATTGACATTCTTCGTGTAATATTAACTACTAACTTGAGCTGGACACATTATGTTAGAGGCATTGCTAAGAATGCCTCTAAAACACTGGGACTCCTGTACAGAGTTAGAGAATTCTTCACTGACGAGCAGTTGGCCGTAATATATAAAAGTCATGTGCGTTCTCAGATGGATTACTGTTCACCTCTGTGGGGTGGAAGTGGAGTGGTTGCATTGAGGCAGTTGGACAAAATTCAAAATATAGCTATTAGATTAATCAATAACCCTGCAATCACACAGGACCTTCCTACATTATCCATACGAAGAAACGTTGCATCCCTTGCATTATTCTACAGATATTTTCACAGCAATTGTTCCGAGGAACTTGCTTCAATTGTGCCGCCTCTCCACATCTTTCCCCGTAGAACTAGGGCAGCTGAGAGCGCCCATGAATTTACACTTTCTCCTCCACAATGCAGAACTTCTGCTTATCAGAATTCATTTATCCCCAGAGCTACTACTCTTTGGAATTCACTTCCCTCGAATTGCTTTCCACAAACTTACAATCTACAAATGTTTAAATCCAGTTGTTACAAACATTTTATGAATGGAGGATGCCTTTAGGCACATGGACCTTTTTGTTTTATCTGTGTTTTTCCTTCCTCCGTTCATTGTCTCTTTAAAAAAATATATATATACATATACCGTATATATATACCGGTATATATATTAATTTATGTATTTCCCCGTAAAGTCCCTAGCTATAATAAGTATACATCCATTCGAATCTGTATCGAACCTAGTTAATGAGAATACAATGCTACATAATAGGCCTATCAACCAGACTACTTCAAAATTTGGCATTAGTGGTTCAAAGATTCAATAGTGTATACTAATTATAATATGTGATTGTAGATTTTAATTGAGCCTTTCATAACATCACATAACATACCGTACCAGAACATCCGCTAGCACACCCAGTTTATCCTCCCAATTGCCATCTTAACCCTTTCAGCACGATGATGCATTTCTAATTTTATTCTGGTTACCATTAGACGGTATTCTTTAGCTTAAAATATGCCTCTAAGACTCAAAGGCGTAAACACTATCTCACGAAACCAGCTGCATAACATAGGTCCTTCTCAAGCTGCATAAAATCACCTAATTCTATCCAGGATGTTTTATTTTAAAAAGACGTCATCGTGCTGAAGGGATTAATACCTCACTACGCTCCTCTCTGTAACTTCTACACCTCTCTTAGCTCTGTCTGTATCCCATAGTTCTTTGCCAAATACATCTCACTATCAACAATACTCCTTTATGCCCATCTACTGTATACACCTCGAAAGCCACTCGAATCAGTTATCTCTGTACCGTTTACACCGCCCTGCACTTTCTCAGCAACCCCACAATATACTTCTTAACCACCATGTGTGAACTCTTGGCACCTCATTACACCACTTCAGCTATCCACTGTAGCCCGTTTAGTACCGGTGCCGTCCTGTTAACTATATTTTGGCTACTATTAGACGATTGTATTAAGTTTAGAAAGGGCCTCCAGCAATTGACAGGCCTCAGACTATCTCATTTAACCCTTTTTACAACCACAGGTCCCTCTTAAACTGCACGAAATCGTCTAAATTTAGCTAGACTAAAAGTAAAAGACTTCGCCGGTACAGAAGGGGTTAACCCCCGTCTAAACCCGTTTGATGACATCTTTACACGTCACTTCACTCTCTTCACAACATTCAGCACCTCCATACACCTTCTTAGAAACCCACATCACACCTTTCAACGCTCTATGTTGTGTTCTTTACGCTTTCATAATAATACTAATATAATTCCTATTTATGCGCCATTTCTCCCCTCCGAAATTTAGTAGTGCCTTTCACCCTCCTATATCCCTAGGATCTCTCATCATCCATCTACACTCACTGACCATCTCTTTACATGTTACTTCTCCCTCTCCGCAAACTACGCCACCTCCTTACACCTAGCTGCTTGGAAACCCACATCACACCTTTCAACACCCTATTATGTAACCTTTAGCCCTCTATACTCTCACTTATATCTCCACTAACTCTCAACACCCTTGTGAACCCACTAAATACCTCTATGCTCTCTGTTTTATCTTCATTATCTCTGAGCACCCATACCTCTATACTTTCACTTTTATCTCCACTATCTCTCAGCACCCATGTAACCCACTCCATACCTCTATACTTTCACTGTCATTTCTACTATCTCTCTACACCCATGCAAACCCACTCCATACCTATAAGCACCTCTAATATCATTTACACCTTACTAAGCTCTTTCGTTAGGAGGGGGGGGGGGGGGGTCTTAAAATTGACGAACTAATCGAGCGAACCTCTTAAAATCTCAAAATTAATGGGTTAACAATGGTGGAGAAGGGGGTCCAGATTTAACACCTCCGTAAGTGAAAATATACCCTTAATACGTAAATTCACCATCTCCATAACATACAAACACATACAACACCTCTATATTATTCAAAACACCGGTCGAAACCCCATGAACATCCTCTCTGTACCCTTTACATATTCCTACACCCTCTGCACAGCACACGACACCCACTCAAAACTCCTTACACCCCTTCAGCCTCTCTACAAAATACAACATCTCTCTGTACAATTCTAACCCCACAATAAACCTCCTTCACATATCCCTACACCCTCTGCACAACACACAACACCCCTCCACACCCACTCACACCTCCTCACACCCTTTACATGTCCTCTCACCTCTCAGCACCCTCCCCACCCCCTGTTCGCCCTCTCTGCCCCCTCACAACACCCTACAAGGCTGATAAACTACTGACATAAAAGAGTTACCTGGTAGAAAATTGCAAATCACCTGTACACATACTCACTCTCCCCCCCCCCCTCCCCCTCAACTGCCCTGCCACCCTCACTATACCAAGCTCACCATCCGCTCCCCATGTCATCGTCACTACTCACTATTTTACCAGTCTGACTATGCTCTAGTTTTTTTCTATCATTCTATTTACTGCTCACTATTCTTCTGTATCGCACACACAGATCTATTAATGGTAGTATTTTTGTTCTTGTTGTACGGCTTGTTTTCCTGTTCTTTTGACTGAACATTTATTAATATGTTTGTTTTGTTGCATACATTTTAAGTGCTGGTCTGAAAGCTGGCAATTATGAGGCTAGATATAACAAAGATGATAGTCGCAGTTTAAACTACAAAGTAAAATGCTGCTACATCTAATCCTGAAAACTACTTAACTGCTTCTGTGATATACTGTAGGTTTTCATACATAGTACGGGCTTGTCTCACTAAGCAACCGGTACTCTACGGTTGGAAACTTTGTAGTTTCATGTTTACTTGCAAGCTAATTTTAACTTATAATAGGTACTATTTTTTATAGTCTCACAGACTCTACTAATTGATCGAATGTGGTGATTTTTTTTTTTTTATTTTTTTTTTATTATTGTTGTCGTATTTCGAGTTCCCTACAGAAAATAACAAATACATGAATAAACACATTGTTATTACTACCCAAGTTAGTTTGAGAGTATTATTTGCTCATATATACATATAGGTTATATACTTCTTTCAGCTGTTACTTTAGCCAGTAAGGCAACAAATACTATTAGTTGATCTGATAATCTCTACTATATCATCAGTAATTATCTAGTAACGTACGATTTTACAAACATATTATTAACCACCTCAGAATCGGGGCCGTTCTTTTAACTTTGTTCTGACTACTATTAGACGATTTGATTGAGTTTAAAAGGGAGCTTCAAGCAATTGCCAGGCTTTGAACTATCTCACTTTACCCTTTTCACTACCACAGATCCTTCTTAACATGCACAAAATCATCTAAATATAGTTAGAATGTAATACAAAAGACGTCGCCGTTACAGAAGGGGTTAATACCACCAAGACAAAGCTTACCCAAGCCTAGCTCATTTCATAGGCCTAATATCAAGATACAGATTATCCCATAGAGAACTAAAAAATAATAGTGTTAGGTGTTGCAAGCTACTGATTATATAAAACAATTACCGCTAGGAGACTTCAAGAGAGAGTAGAAGACCTCAAGACACAGTAGAGAACGTTAGGACAGTATAATATTATTAAGTATAGTAAGACGCAGGAGACAGTAGGAGGCCACATAAAACAGTAGAATATAAAGGACAGTAGGGTACTGTTTCAGACGGTAGTAGACCACAGGCAACTTTAGTATCAGGCGACAGTGGAGGCAGTAATAGTATAAGAAGACAGTCAACCTAGGAGACATTAACCCTTTACAGATCGAATACCGGTACACATTTCTTTTCTGTGTTCTGGTTATTGTTAAACTATTTTATTCAGATTTGGAATGGTATGCGGAAGTCAGAGGTTTAATGGAGATAGTCTGTCCCATTATAATTCCCACATATTCTTTTTATACTGTAAAAAATCATGTAATTACAGCCAGTATAAACTGTCAAAATGCGTCACAATCTTCAAAGGGTTAAGGGACAGTTAACCATGTCATTATTCCAGAACGGATTTTCAATTTATTCTAGCTAACATTAGACGAATTTTTTCAGTTTCGGAAGGCCCTCAAGGAAACAGTAAGAGGCAGTTAATAAAAAACAGTAAGAGACTGTTAATAGAAGACAGTTAGAGGCAATACTTAGGAGACAGTTAGAGGCAACACTTAGGAGACAGTAAGAAACAGTTGTTGTTGTTGTTGTTGTTGTTCCCCAAGCTGCCTGGCCGAACAGCCCCAAGGCCCCGAGCAAGGCCACAACCGAGCGCCCCCACAGAACCCTCCCCGCCGACCACAATAAAGCCTGGGTGACCGAAGCCACTCCATAGCGGGGAGCTTGAGGAGGGCGCGGAAACGCCCGGGAAACCAAAGCCCCACCCAGGGCCCTGTGCCCCTCAGCAATTATGAAGAGAAAGTTGGGGGGCAAGGGAAAAATGTGACGCTTTGGCTTCCAATCTTGGTAGATTGGGAGGTCAATCCACGTTAGAGACGCCGTCACTTGAGATCTAGAAAATATATAAGTAAAAGGAACAGTCAGAGTAAGCTATGGGTATGGCAGAGATTGCTCAGTTCTCACTCTGATAGACCAGCCCATCACCACATGACTAGAACCCAATCCTCTCAGCATCAGCTAGGAAAGGCCCTAGAAAGCCGCCTTTGGCGGGGGATAGCTCCCCTATTTCAACCCTTTTCGGGTTGGGCACCCGCCATAAGAAACAGTTAATGGGAGACAGTTAAGAGGAGACAGTAAGAGACAGTTAATAGGAGACAGTAGGAGACCACAGTGACCTCCTGCCGGCTACAACAACACTTATGCTCTGCCAGTGTTTGTCATGGTGACGAGGACAGTCTCTCTCTCTCTCTCTCTCTCTCTCTCTCTCTCTCTCTCTCTCTCTCTCTCTCTCTCTCTCTCTCTCTCTCTCTCTCTCTCTCTCTCTCTCTCTCTCTCTCTCTCTCTCTCCTCATTTTCCTTTTTGTTTCCATTGTTGTATCTAAATACCTCGATTTTACTAGTTCAGTCTTTATATATACGATATTTAAATTCTGGGTTCACATATTTTATTTTTATTTTATTTTTTGTGGCTCATAATTACACCATTAATTGGAGGATGCTGCGGTTTTGTTCTTTATTTTATACGTTGATATGTCTGTCTATTTTCATCCAGTAAATTTTAACATGTTAGGATTAATAGAGTAGGCAGCTGCTTTGATTATTCAGTATATTTTAACTGTCTTGGTGGTGTAATGGTTAGAGTGTTGAAGATATGTATGTGGTATCCCAGGTTCGAGTCCCGGGAGGAACATATGTTTTTATTAATTTCATTGGGAGGTGTTTGGTGTTGGAAGTGAAATGAATCAATTAGGTTATTATAACTTTGAATTCAAACTCTGGAACTGTTAGTTTACTAAGTAATGGAGTATGATAATTTGATTGAGCATTTATGAAACAATACAAAATGCTATAAACATTAAAGACTTATTTATACAGAACATTGTGTTACCTAACTTGGAAGGTTAAAGATCCACTCCAAATGATCAAATGTAAAATGTTAAGGGGAGACGGACCGGTTTTTTTTTTTTTTTTGGTCTATTAATTCATGTACAGGTATTACTTTATTTCTTAGTTTTCTCGCTAGACCTTCATTAAGCTTATAAAAACACCCCCCAGACCCACTTCAAGATAAATGTGTACAATTTTCGGTAGGCCGTTTCTTCCTAATCGACACCTAAATGGCACGAAAGGTCTTAAAATTGACAACGAAATGGGGCGAAAGGTGTTAAAATCGCCAAACTAATGGGCTGAACGTCTTATAATCTCAAAAGAAATGGGGCTTGACACGAGGGAGAAAGGGGTCCAGAAAAACGGTTTGTCTCCCCTTAAATTAAGTTAAAAGTTCTGCCATTTTCATAAAGATGATTAATTAACTAGCTTTGAAAGTCATGGTGGTATTTTTTTTGTCTACAGCCATAATAATCCAGTTAGATCAAACAAAATATGTCCGAAACTATACTATGTACAGCTCTTGATATTAGGCTAAACCTATGACAGATATATATTGTGTACTTATATTTTATTAGTCTACTTTATTAACCCTTTCCAGATACGATTATGCATTTCTTTTCTGTTTTCTGCCTATTACTAGACGATTTTATTCAGATTAGTAGGGGTATATGGACATCAGAGGGTAAATTGAGAAAATCTTTACCCATATAATTCCCACAAATTCTTCCTAAACTGTATAAGATCGTTAAAGTAATAGCCAGAATAAACTGTCAAAATGCGTAATATTCTCTTGTTTATTTATTTGAGCTACATTTAGATAATTTTGATGAAGCTTAGGAAGGATACATGGTAGTTAAATGTATTAATTGAGATAGTCTGAAGCTTTTTAGTTGATACAAGTCCTTCCTAAGTGGAGTTAAATTGTCTAATAGTTGCCAGAATATAGTGAAGAAGACGTCACCGGTACCGTATATGTTAACTAAATGACTGACAGACTATATGGTTCGTTGGCTACATGGTTAACTGACTCACCAACTGACTGACTGCATGGTTAAGTGGTAACTGATTAACTAAGTGACTGACAGACTGTATGGTTGGTTGATTGATTAGATGGTTAACTGACTCACCAAATGACTGACTGGTTAACAGACTGACTGTATGGTAGACTGGCACACCAACTGCTTGACTGCCTGTAGGGTAGACTGACTCACCAACTGACTGACTGACTGTAGCTGACTGGCCCCACCATTGTCTTACACTAACAAAAACTGGTCATATCAGGGTCTAGGCTGGCTGTCACAGAGATGAGTGTTAAGCCGCCTTTCTCTTCTCTCTCTCTCTCTCTCTCTCTCTCTCTCTCTCTCTCTCTCTCTCTCTCGTCTCTCTCTCTCCTCTCTCTCTCCTCTCTCTTCTCTCTCTCTCTCTCTCTCTCTCTCACTTATTCTTTGAAATATGTGTTACCACCGACGCTCTCTTATCTGTGTTTGTCTGCTTGTTTGTTTGTCTGTTAACAATTCCATGTATTTGTTTAGCTGATAAGCAGTGTGTTTATATATGTCATTCTCAATTTGCATATGGGTCTGTTTTTTTCTGTCTGGCTGTCAATACAACACTTAGATATAACGTATGTCTATCTATTTTTATTAATTTCACCACAACACCAAACACCTCCAATTAAATTAATGAACGTATATACTGTATGTGATCCACCAGGATTTCGAACCTGGGTTATCACACACAGATTTGTAGACACCTTAACCATTACACCACCAGGACGTCGTTTTCAATACTATATTTAACTGCTGTACTTTGTGAAATTGAAACTAATACGATACTGGTAAATATCAAATCATCAATTAAGCTGAGTAAAATGTCCGTCGATGTTGTAAATAATATCAATGCCTTCCAAATATCCAGTTAAGTGAATAGACTCCGCTGTACATGTGTTTATTTATTTGTTTCTGCCCAAGTCAATTGTCATGATCTTCAAATTACCTGGGTCCTAATAACCCACAATTATGGCCCTTGCGTGTCTAAAGTGAACCTATTTTCACTTTCCGCTTGTCATTCAGGTCCGCCAAATATGTAAAGGTTAGTGGAGTGGGTGGGCGAAGGGAAATTATATATAATATTTGTGGTTATCTGTGTTGTGTGTGTGTGTGCGCGTGTGTGTGCGCGTGTAAAGGTTAGTGAAGTGGGTGGGCGAAGGGAAATTATATATTAATATTTGTGGTTATCTGTGTTGTGTGTGTGTGTGTGTGTGTGTGTGTGTGTGTGTGTGCGCGCGGTGTGTGTGCGCGTGTAAAGGTTAGTGGAGTGGGTGGGCGAAGGGAAATTATATATTAATATTTGTGGTTATCTGTGTTGTGTGTGTGTGTGTGTGTGTGTGTGTGTGTGTGTGCGCGCGCGCGTGTAAAGGTTAGTGGAGTGGGTGGGCGAAGGGAAATTATATATTAATATTTATGGTTATCTGTGTGTGTGTGTGTGTGTGTGTGTGTGTGTGTTACTCAGTTACTTGTTCGTCAAGGGGAATCCACGCAATGCGAGCTAAGCTCATTATTATCGCGCCTCCTTAACTGGGAATGTATTGCGTGAAATGCATGTTAAGTGTTTTATGTACTGTTGGAATGGCTGTGGATGTGTGTGTAGTCTGTATTTTAGCCAATTGGCGACATTGGAAACGAAGGCTTAGGGTGGATCTGTATGGTACCATTCTCACTATAGACGGTACCGTTTCGCCCGAAGGCTTAGGTAGCCATCAGCTTAGGTGAACCATATGATACCCATCTCGCCTTGTACCATTTTTGCCAACCCCAGATGGGACGTCACAACGTCGTCCACTTATTCCAGGTACCTATTTACAGCTAGGTGAACTGAGGCTAACACATGAAAGGAGACAAGCCCAATTTGTCTCCGCCCGGCCGGGGGATTGAACCCCGACCCCTCGTGTGTGAGACGAGAGCTCTACCTACTAGGCTACAGGCTGTGTGTGTGTGTGTGTGCGCGCGCGCGTGTAAAGGTTAGTGGAGTGGGTGGGCGAAGGGAAATTATATATTAATATTTTGGTTATCTGTGTTGTGTGTGTGTGTGTGTGTGTGTGTGTGTGTGTGTGTGTGTGTGTGTGTGTGTAAAGGTTAGTGGAGTGGTGGGCGAAGGGAAACTATATATTAATATTTGTGGTTATCTGTGTTGTGTGTGTGTGTGTGTGTGTGTGTGTGTGTGTGTGTTGTGTGTGTGTGTAAAGGTTAGTGGAGTGGGTGGGCGAAGGGAAATTATATATTAATATTTGTGGTTATCTGTGTTGTGTGTGTGTGTGTGTGTGTGTGTGTGTGTGTGTGTGTGTGTGTGTGTGTGTGTGTGTGTGTGTGTGTGTGTGTGTGTGTGTGTGTGTGTAAAGGTTAGTGGAGTGGGTGGGCGAAGGGAAATTATATATTAATATTTGTGGTTATCTGTGTTGTGTGTGTGTGTGTGTGTGTGTGTGTGTGTGTGTGTGTGTGTGTGTGTGTTGATGCGTGTAAAGGTTAGCAGAGTGGGTGTGCGAAGGGAAATTATATATTAATATTTGTGGTTGTCTCTGTGTGTGTGTGTGTGTGTGTGTGTGTGTGTGTGTGTGTGTGTGTGTGTGTGTGTTGATGCGTGTAAAGGTTAGCAGAGTGGGGTGTGCGAAGGGAAATTATATATTCATATTTGTGGTTATCTGTGTTGTGTGTGTGTGTGTGTGTGTGTGTGTGTGTGTGTGTGTGTGTGTGTGTAAAGGTTAGTGGAGTGGGTGGGCGAAGGGAAATTATATATTAATATTTGTGGTTATCTGTGTTGTGTGTGTGTGTGTGTGTGTGGTGTGTGTGTGTGTGTGTGTGTGTGTGTGTGTGTGTGTGTAAAGGTTAGTGGAGTGGGGTGGGCGAAGGGAAATTATATATTAATATTTGTGGTTATCTGTGTTGTGTGTGTGTGTGTGTGTGTGTGTGTGTGTGTGTGTGTGTGTGTGTTGATGCGTGTAAAGGTTAGCAGAGTGGGTGTGCGAAGGGAAATTATATATTAATATTTGTGGTTGTCTCTGTGTGTGTGTGTGTGTGTGTGTGTGTGTGTGTGTGTGTGTGTGTGTTGATGCGTGTAAAGGTTAGCAGAGTGGGTGTGCGAAGGGAAATTATATATTCATATTTGTGGTTGTCTGTGTGTGTTTGTGTGTGTGTGCATGTGTGCGTGTGTACTTACACTAGTTGTACTTACACTAGTTGTATTTGCGGGAGTGAGCATGCTCGTTAATTCCCGCCTCCTAAGATATGTTTGTCATACCGTGCTTTGAAACTATGCACTGATGGTGCAGACACTACTTCGGCTGGCAATTTGTTCCACCCACTAATCGAGTTGGTAGGAAATCTTTTACTTTTCAGATCAGATTTACTATTTAGCACTTTTAGTTTGTAGCTGTGACCTCTTGTCCTCTCACCTCCATCCCCCTCTATGAAGTTTTCTTGGTCGATTTTGTCAATACCTCTAACACATTTATATATCTGAATTTGCTGTCCTCGTTTCCTTCTCTGTTCCAGTGTAGGTAGATTCAATCTCTCGAGCCTCTCTTGGTACTCCAAATTTTCCAAACCTGGGATCATCCTCGTAGCTGCTCTCTGTACCCTCTCAATTTTGTGGATATGTTTCTTCAAGTGAGGGGACCACACTACAGATGCATATTCCATCCTGGGTCTTATTATTGCCGTTATTATTTGTTTCATGGTGTTTTCATTAAGATAATTGAAAGACATCCTGATATTTGCCAATAGTGCTAGTGATTCTCTCACTATCTTATTTACGTGGCTTTCTGGAGACATGTTATCCCTAAATTCTATCCCCAAGTCTTTTTCTTTTTCTGCTTTGGGAATCACTTCGTTTCCTAGTTTATAATCTTTTCTAGGTCTACTTGCTTTTACCCATTTCTAGAGTCTTACATTTCCCTGCATTGAACTCCATATTCCATTTGATGCTCCATTCATGGATCTTTTGCAAATCTGCTTGGAGCTCAAGGCAATCCTCCTGGGTTCTGATCGTTTTAAGCAGCTTAGCATCGTCCGCAAACATACTCATGTAGCTTGTTAGTCCCTCAGGTAAGTCATTTACAAATATTAGAAACATGATTGGGGCTAGAACAGATCCTTGTGGTACCCCACTCGTAATTTGAGTCCAGTTTGACGATTTTCCCCTTACTGTTGTTCTCATCTGTCTTCCGCTAAGGTAGCTCTCCATCCATTTCAGCAGTTTGTCTCCTACTTTTCCCTCATGTTTTAATTTCCACAGCAATCTCTTGTGTGGAACTTTGTCAAATGCCTTTTTAAAGTCTAGGTAGGCACAGTCTACCCATCCTTCCCTGTTGTCCACTGTGTCTATTACTCTAGAGTAAAAACTCAACAAGTTGCTTACACATGATCTGCCACCTCTGAATCCAAATTGTCGGTCAGTAATTAATCTTTTGGATTCCAGGTAGTTCACCCATTTGTCCCTTATTAATCCTTCCAGAATCTTCATGAGGATGCTCAATAGTGATACAGGTCTATAGTTCAGTGGTTTATCTCTGCTTCCTCCCTTAAATATAGGAATAATGTTTGCTCTTTTCCATTCTGTAGGTACTATCCCTGTGTCCAATGATTTGGTCATTATGTCATATAACGGTATACTCAGTTCCATAGCATTTTCTTTAATAATCCAGCCTGATACTCCGTCCGGTCCAGCGGCTTTGTTTGGATCCACCTTACTCATTTTGTCTATGAGCTCTGGTCTGTTAAATGTTACTTCCGGCATTTCCTCTGTACCTATCTCATTGGTTTCTGGTGCAATGAATTCTCCTTCTTTTGTAAATACCGATGCAAAATTTCTATTTAGTTCTTCCGCAATCTCTGTATCCTCTTCTATGATTCTGTTTCCACTTTTAATCTTAACGATCGTGGCTTTTATCTTCCTTTTGCCGTTTACAAACTTGAAAAACATTTTTGGATTCTTTTCATAGTTCTCCACTATCCCTTTCTCATGGTTTGCCTCTGACCTCCTCCTCATTTCTGTGTATTTGTTTCTCTCCTCTTTATACTTTTGCCTGTTATCTTCCGAATCCCAGTTTCTCATCTTTTTCCAGGCTTTGTTTTTTGCTTCCTGTGCTTGCCTACATTCGCGGTTAAACCATACTTTGCGATTACTTTTTTTCCTTTTATTAATGTACTTAGGGACAAAAGTTTGCATACCAGTATCATAGATCTCCATGAATGCCTTGAGTTTTTTGTCTACCTCACTTTCAGATAACACCTGATCCCAATTTTGTGACTTGAAAAAATCCCGTAGTCCTACGAAATCGGTTCTGGAATACATCCAGTGATTTTCCTTGTGCTTTTCCCTTCCCTTGGGTAGATTATACTTCAATAGTAAGTCTATGTCTAGAACTGCATGGTCGCTTTTTCCTAGTGGGCATAGGTACTGAATACTTTGAACCTCCTCCTCCCTTCTTGTGAATAGAAGGTCCAATCTAGCTGGTTGATCACTTCCCCTTACTCTTGTTGACTCTTTTACATGTTGGTATATAGAATTTTCCATGGCCATACTTAAAAATTCATAGCTCCAACTTTCCTCCCCTGCTCCGGCTTCAAGATCTTCCCAATTCACTTCCTTGCAGTTAAAGTCCCCACACATGACTATTTCATCCTTTGAAGCCAAGATATTTCCTAGCACACTAATTGTTTCCTTACGCATTAGGCTATGCTCCTCCTTACCCCATGTCTTTGTCTTGGGAGGTACATACGCTACTATCACCACTATTTTTTCGTTTCCACCAATCTCTATTGCTAAAACTTCTGCTGTTGAAGTTACTAGTTTTATCTCAGACACAATCAAATCTTTCATAGTAAGGATGCACACTCCACCTCCATGTCGACATTTTCTGTCCCTCCTCCAAATCCTGTATTCAGACCATCCTAGCAAATTTATATCGAGGTCTTCTCTTAGTTTTGTCTCAGTGAGACATACTATTTCTGGTTTCTTAGTATTGAGTAAGTCTGTTAGTTCTAGTTTCTTAGAGTGTGTTTGTGCGTGTGTTACTCAGTTACTTGTTCGTCAAGGGGAATCCACGCAATGCGAGCTAAGCTCATTATTATCGCGCCTCCTTAACTGGGAATGTATTGCGTGAAATGCATGTTAAGTGTTTTATGTACTGTTGGAATGGCTGTGGATGTGTGTGTAGTCTGTATTTAGCCAATTGGCGACATCGGAAACGAAGGCTTAGGGTGGATCTGTTTGGTACCATTCTCACTATAGACGGTACCGTCTCGCCCGAAGGCTTAGGTAGCCATCAGCTTAGGTGAACCATATGATACCCATCTCGCCTTGTACCATTTTTGTCAACCCCAGATGGGACGTCACAACGTCGTCCACTTATTCCAGGTACCTATTTACAGCTAGGTGAACTGAGGCTAACACATGAAAGGAGACAAGCCCAATTTGTCTCCGCCCGGTCTGGGATTGAACCCCCGACCCCTCGTGTGTGAGACGAGAGCTCTACCTGCTAGGCTACGGGCTGTGTGTGTGTGTGTGTGTGTGTTTATGCGTGTAAAGGTTAGTGGAGTGGGTGTGCGAAGGGAAATTATATATTAATATTTGTGGTTGTCTGTGTTGTGTGTGTGTGTGTGTGTGTGTGTGTTTATGCATGTAAAGGTTAGCAGAGTGGGTGTGCGAAGGGAAATTATATATTAATATTTGTGGTTGTCTGTGTGTGTGTGTGTGTTTATGCATGTAAAGGTTAGCAGAGTGGGTGTGCGAAGGGAAATTATATATTAATATTTGTGGTTGTCTGTGTGTGTGCGTGTGTGTGTGTGTGTGTGTGTGTGTGTGTGTGAACGAGAGAGAGCAATGTGTTGCTGTGGGTGGTGTCCTTTCCCATGGCTCAAATGTCTACTGTGGTGTCCCTCAAGGTTCTGTACTGGTGCCACTGTTGTTTCTCATACACATATCCGACATTGACCAAGGTACACTCTACTCAAAAGTCTCATCTTTTGCCGATGATACCAGAGTAATGAAAGAAATTAAATCAATGGAAGATGTGGACAAATTAAAATCTGACCTTACCAAGCTAGATACATGGGCCGAAACAAATAATATGTTTTTCAATAATAACAAATTTGAACTGATTAGATATGGTACAAACAAAATAGAAGAAGTCCACTATTCGGCACATGATGGCCAAAGAATAAAGTGCAACAACAAAGTGCTAGACCTAGGGGTAACAATCAGTGATGATGCCACCTTCACTACCCATATCCTAACAGTAGAACAAAAGACACGAGCCCAGGTTGGCTGGGTATTGCGTACTTTCAGAACTCGTGAAAGAGAACCTATGCTAACCCTGTATAAGGCCTTGGTAATACCACTCTTGGAATACTGTTGCCAGTTATGGAATCCCTGGAAGTCACGAGAGAAACAAGCATTGGAAGGCATCCAGCGCTCCTTCACTAGTAAAATAGTGTCTGTGAAGGAGGAAGACTACTGGCAAAGACTTAAGTCTCTAAACTTGTACTCTCTAGAACGACGCCGAGAAAGATACTTGATAATTTATAAATGGAAAATTCTCAATAACTTAGCCCCAAACCTGCTGGGAGAGGAAGAAAAGGAGTTGATAGAGATAAAAAGAAACCCAACGACTGGGCCGTATGTGTATTATCAGGTCAATTAACTTAAGAGCACTGACAAGAGTGAAGACACGTAAAGAAAATGCCTTCGCCACACGGGGTCCAAAGCTCTACAATTCACTGCCAAAAGAAATAAGAAACCAAAACTACCCAACCGTTGAATAATTCAAAAAGGACTTGGATGATTTCCTGTCATCACTGCTAGACCAACCCATCCTATCCCACTACTACCTCCGTGCTGCCAGCAACAGCATTCTTGACCAGCTGGCACAGAGGAGGGTAGATGGGATGTACAGTAGTGGTATCACAACGGCGTGGACCACGGGACGTTAACTGACAGCCGTCAACTGCAACCACAGGAACCACAGGTGTGCGTGTAAAGGTTAGCAGAGTGGGTGTGCGAAGGGAAATTATATAGTAATATTTGTGGTTGTCTGTGTGTGTGTGTGTGTTTATGTGTAAAGGTTAGCAGAGTGGGTGTACGAAGGGAAATTATATATAAATATTTGTGGTTGTCTGTGTGTGTGTGTTTTTGCGTGTGTGTGTATATGTGTGTGTGTGTGTGTGTGTGTGTGTGTGTGTGTGTGTTTATGGGTAAAGGTTAGCAGAGTGGGTGTACGAAGGGAAATTATATATAAATATTTGTGGTTGTCTGTGTGTGTGTGTTTTTGCGTGTGTGTGTGTGTATATATGTGTGTTTATGTGTAAAAGTTAGCAGAGTGGGTGTGCTAATGAAAATTATATATAGATATTTGTGGTTGTCTGTGTGTGTGTGTGTGTCTGTGTGTGGTGAACTTAACCTGGATATAATAGGGCAACCTTCACTAAGCAACAAGACAAGAGCGATTTCTCCACCTGGGATTGACAGAGGGTTATTTCTCCACCTGGGATTGACAGAGGGTTATTTCGTCATTCTTCGTGCGGTCTTCTGTTATTTTCTTGATGTATATTCTTTTGGATTTCTTACTTTCTTCTTCGTCTTATTTTTTCTCTCTCTCTCTCTCTCTCTCTCTCTCTCTCTCTCTCTCTCTCTCTCTCTCTCTCTCTCTCTCTCTCTCTCTCTCTCACTGACTCACTCTTCTCTCTCTCTCGCTCACTCACTCACTCCTTCGTCGCCTCCTTCAGATAACCTCACAAAGAATACCAACCAATAATAAAACTCCCTTCTCTCTCTCTCTCTCTCTCTCCTTCGTCGCCTCCTTCAGATAACCCCAAAAAGAATACCAACCAATAATATACCCCCTTCTCTCTCTATCTACCTATCTATCTCACTTTCCCTCTCTCTCTCTCTCTCTCTCTCTCTCTCTCTCTCTCTCTCTCTCTCTCTCTCTCTCTCTCTCTCTCACTCTCACTCACTCACTCACTCACTCACTCACTCACTCACTCACTCACTCACTCACTCACTCACTCACTCACTCACTCACTACTCACTCACTCACTCACTCACTCACTCTTCGTCGCCTCCTTCAGATAACCCCACAAAAGAATAAAAAAACCTTCTCTCTCTCTCTCTCTCTATCTCACTTTCCCTCCCTCTCTTTCTCTCTCTCCCTCCTTCGTCGCCTCCTTCAGATAACCCACCAAAGACTACCAACCAATAATCCCTCCTTCCCTCCCTTCCCTTCTGCAAACCAGTACCCGGACATTGCGCCTCGGAATCTCGCTCCCGGATTGGTGGAAGCCGGGGAGACAGGGGGGCCTCTGATTGGCCAGCGATAAGAGACACATCTAGCCAGGGGACCAATTACAATACAGTCAAAGGACAACTGGATTCCATACCGCCATTTTGGATCCTTACAGGCCTAGTATAATGGCTAACACAGTTGTATCTTGTACGTCTTGGATGCCGTTGTTCTCGTTAAGGGGAGATTGTTATATATTTATTTATCTATTCATTCATTATTTTCTGGCTTCCTTCCTCGACCCCCACCAAGCTTAAACAAATACCCCTAAGACCCCCCTTCGAGATAAAACTGTGCATTCTTCGGTACAAAAATGCCCCGAGCGAAGGCCGTATCCTCCTAGATTGTAGGCTTGCTATCGCTTGCCAGAATAAAGAAACAAAAAATGACCCCTATATTAATATACAATATTTGGCATCATAAAATGTCGTGTCTATATTACAGTTGGACAAATAATTGATGCCACAGAGACACATAGCATTTTAATAAGAATATGATATCCAGGACTTGGATCAGTAAATAGCGAGTTAATTATAATATTCTTACGTGGTCAAATGAATTTAATTAGTATTCAGTAAAAAAAATGTAATTCATTGCTTTTTAATAGCTATAGTCTATTCGTTATACTTAGGGCAAAAATGTTGACCACGAACGTCTGTAACTAAATAATGACAAGAGTAATCAAACTAATATTTCTACCACTTGGGAGGAATCAGCCTGGGAATAGGTGTGGAAAATGTACAGCCCATTTGCCCTAGCCCTTTTTGAGTTACAGAGGGGTTACGATTCCTGGCCTCCCTACAATAAATGGACTATAGTAACATACAGTAAAGTGGCCACACCATGTCCGCATATGTCCAATCTCTGCGTACTAAAGGGTCTCCCAAACAGGCCTATGTTGAGAGAGCGAGAGATAAATAAGCAGGGGGTATAGGGGGAGAGGGTGCAAGGGGGGGGGGGGGGGCGCAGAGGGGACCGAACCCACACATTAGAATATCGTATGCAGGATCAACTAATGTAAAAATTCTTCGCCCTTGTTCCTGTCTCCTATCTGGATCGAGGGACAGGAGAGGGAGAGAGGGTTAAGCCAGGACATAGGAGAGAGAGAGAGAGAGAGAGGGAGAGTTAGAGTTAGACGAGGACTTGAGAGTGAAAGTGAGTGCGAGGGGAGAGAGAGAGAGAGATTGTGATTTTGAAGAGTGTCAATGCTAGACAAATCGCGTGCAAGTAACATACGGGTATTTTTTTTTTTTTTTAAACATTGTAAATATTGAAAATGTAAAGGTTGAGTACTGAAAACAGTAGTGAGAGAGGACATAAATATCCCTTATGAAAACGAGTGAGAGGTAAAACACAAACAGACTTACAAAACTGTGGAGAGTTTTAGTGACTTAAGGGTACATCACAGTCAGGAGTGCGAGCTAGTGGGAGTCTAACAGGAGTCACTAGAATCACTAGGAGTTATCGATTTTCACCGCGAGCGAGTGGGAGTCTAACAGAAGTCGCTAGGAGTCGCTAGAGTCACTAGGAGTCATCGATTTTCACCGTGAATAGGCCCGCGAGTCCGAATTGTCCCCTACTCCTAGTGACTCTAGCTCGCACTCCTGACTGTGATGTACCCTTTACAAGGAATAATTAGTATCTCAAAAGACCTGACGTTCAATTTGGGGAGTCTCTCTCTCTCTCTCTCTCTCTCTCTGTCTGTCTCTGTCTCTCTCTCTCTCTCTCTCTCTCTCTCTCTCTCTCTCTCTCTCTCTCTCTCTCTCTCTCTCTCTCTCTCTCTCTCTCTCTCTCTCTCTCTCTCTCTCTCTCTCTCTCAGCGACTTCATTAAACATTTTAACCCACCACTCGTTCGTCCGACCATCAGAAACAGACTCGCTTATTTTTTTCTCGGCGGCTGACAGACCTGATGTGCAATTAGAAGTGTGTTTTTAATATTCCTCTTTTTGTGTGGTGTTCTGGTGGTGGTGGTGTCGTGTGGTGTGGTGGAGGAGGGAGGAAGGTTGTGGTGGTGGTATTGTTTGTTGTTGTGGTGTTGTGGAAGGTTCTGGTGGTGGTGTTGTGTGGTATGGTGGAGAGAGGGAGGAAGGTTGTGGTCATGGTTGTAGTTGGTTTGGGTGGTTGCTGTTGGTAGGGATGGGGTTGTGATGCGCTGAAGTTGTTATTATTGATCTGGTGGTGGTGTTGTGGGGTGCTGTTGTCGTGTAAAGGATGTATATAAGTAGTTATTTGGGTGTAAGAAAGAGGGTGATCTGGTTTGAGAGAGTTGAGGGGTATGGGGGTAGGATATGGATGTGGGGTTGACGTTTGTAGTTGTTGTAGTGGAGATAGATAGGAAATATTGGTTTGGTAGAGATACGATGGAATGGCATGGTGGGTTGGGTGGGTGGTGGATGGAGAAGTGGGTAGGAGGCGAGGTTGTAATGTTATGTTGTTCTTGGTGTTAATTTATAGTATGAAGGGAGTTTGGGTGTAGTGGAGAGAAGGAAGAGGGTTTTGGTGGTCTTAATGGGTTGAAGGGGTAGGTGATAGATACGTTGGGTTTGTAAAGTGTTGTGATGGTGGTGGGGGTCGTGTGAAGATGTGTGCTATAGTTTGAGTGGATGGTGGATGGAAGGGTGAGGTGGTTTGGATGAATGGTGGATGGAAGAGTGAGGTTGAAATGGGTTGTTATTGTCATTTATGGTGGTGTTGGTGATCGTTGTGGTTGGATGGTGTTGTCATGTGAAGGGAGTTCGATTATAGTGGAAAGAGGGTGGAGGTTGCTTGGGGTTTTTTGATGAGGGGAGGAGAGGAGGGATTGGGGTTGTAAGTTGTAAGTGGTGGTGGTGTTTTGGTGTGGAGGGAATGTGGGTGTAGTGGAGAGAGGGTGGAAGGCTGTGGTGGTTTGAGTGGGTGGTGGATAGAGGGGTGGGTAGGAGGCTATGTTGTAAGGTTTTGTTATTTTTGTTTTTTATTGTGAAGGGAATTCAGGTGTAGAATAGATAGGGAGGAAGGGTGAGGTGGTTTGGAGGGTATAAGGGATAACACTGTTGGGGTTGTAATGTGGTGTGGTTGGAGAGAGAGATTGATTGATTGATTGATTGATTGTTGGTTATGAAGTGGAAGAGTAGAGTTATAGTGTGTTTTTGTCATTGATGTTTTTGTCTGGGATTTTTTTTTTTTTTTTTTTTTGTATGATGGGAGTATGGGTGTTGTGGAGAGAGGGAGGTAGGGGTGGTGGTTAGGGTGGTCAGTGCAGTGGAAGGGTGAGGTTGTAATAGGATGTAGTTATTGTGGTGGTGTGTGTGTTGTCGTGTGAAGTGAGTTTTGGTTGTAGTGGAGAGAGGGTGGAAGGGTGTGGTGGTTTGGGTGGGTATTGGAGTGGATGGGTGAGGTTGTAAGGTATTATGTTTGTCGTGGTGGTGATGGGGTGTTGTTGTCCTGTGAAGGGAGTTTGAGTGGAGTGTAGTGGAGAGAGGGAAGACGGGTGTGGTGATTTAGGTTGGTAGTTGTGGAAGGAGAAGATGGGGTGGGTTTTTAATGTGATATATATATATTATTGGTTGAATATATTATCTATATTTGTATACCGTATTCATAAGACCGTTATCTTGTTTACCTATTAACTTCATGGTATTATCTTCCAATCTCTATCACAAAATCAATCTATATAAGCATGTCAGACCATCATTATAACTCAATACGACCCACAGTAGATCTAGCCTTGCCCGAGCCTAATATGCCCGTGCCCCATAAATCAAAACTAAATGAAATCGAGATCGGAAGTGTGGCTTGACTGTGTGCTGTTAGACGTTTCGCTACTTGATCACTTCGCTAGACAATACTTACATTAATTATACAGCCTGATAAAAAATGATTAACATAAAAGATCTTATCAACTTATAACTTATCTTAAACTAAATATCCTTTTCTAAACTGCATAAAAAAATAAAAAAAAACGTGACCAACTTAACATAACTTATCAACTCATAACTGTTCTTAACTTAAATATCCTATTATAAAAGTACATTAGAAAGCCCATTAAAATGTACCGGTAAGTAACCTAATATAACTAGCAAAATCTAAATTATCCTATTATAATTATCCTATCCTATAATGCATTACATAACCTAAATGTAACTAACGTAACAAAGCCTATCATTAGTAACTTATCAAAATCTAAATATCTTAGTCTAAAATACTTAACAAAATCATATAAAATGTAGGTAATATAAAATAAACTAACCATTCATAACTTACCCTAAGCAAATATAACAAAGCAAATCAAAGTGTGTCCTAACCTAATGAAATAACCTAAAATACATTACAAAGCCTATTAAAGAGTAGTTAGCCTAACAGAGCCAATCAATTAATAACTTATCCTAACCTAGAATACATTTCAAAACTTAAATAAACGTCACTAATTATAACCTAGCTAATGATACCGTAACTTATTTTAACCTATACTTAACCAGGTATGGCATTTAGGTTCTCAATTACCGGTACCCCTCTAATTATATATATATATGATAACAATTAAAACAGAAGAAAAAGACTCTGCATACTCCAGAACTATTTGTTATTGTGTGTTTGTGTGTGTGTGTTTTGGTACGTTTGTGACTCTCGTGGATAATAGAGCAACTAACATCCCTTTCGTAACTTAATCTACCCATAGTTTGGGTACCGGTATGTTATAATAGGAAAATTGGGGTATTTAGCGAATTTACGGTGGGATCCAATATTTAATAGCGAGATGGTCAAGTAGCGAGACGTCTTGCTGCCCCTCGAATTATCTCCCACATACTAATAATCTTCCTAGCAATTACCGGAGTAGTTTGTAGGTAGACCGACTCTAATTATCATCAGACTGGGTCACTGCGATCATTATAGTTACACGAAAAGGAAAAAGTAATAGAAGGTATATTTTAACCCAGACTTGTTACAATTACGAGCTTATTGCCTAACTAAGCCAAATATGTCGCCAGCCAGCCAGCCACACCCTAAGAGGCCTGAGCTGAGGGGACTCCTATATTCTATTGACTTTGTATAACACTTACATTCTTGTAACTCAGACAGGACTGGAACAAACGAGCTGTAAAATTACACATTTAGGAAGAGTTAATCAGTAATTAAGTGTATTTACTGACTGACTCTTCCCAAATGGCATACATAGTAGCTTGTATGTTCAAGAGATTGGGGTCGAGATTTCTAGACTCGATATAATAAAACGTGGGTTGGTCGCACCCTCGTTATATCTTATCTGAGCAGTCCTAGTTTTGACTGTTTACCAAGACAATTGAATAGTTTCAATCTGGTTACTCGAGAGATTCTTCCTCAACTTAAAATTATTGTTTGAAGTTTGCTAGAATTGAATAATTAATATTTTTAACTGGCTGATTAGGGTTATATATGTTTAATATATTAGGCAATAGTAACGTGTATAAAGGTTTAATTTTATGTTATTTCCTTGTTTGGTATTTTAGGTATTTTTTGTCCAGACATAAGTTTATTCATGTATGTATTGACTTATTCATGTATGTATTGACTTATTCATGTATGTATTGACTTATTTGTTGTATTTTTGTATCGTTTATATGTTTTCCCTTCAGTATTCAAATAGCTACATATTCTCTCGCACCATTAATGTACGAACAAAAATAAATACATATATACTGTATATATATATATATATATATATATATATATATATATATATATATATATATATATATATATATACCGGTATATATATATATATATATATATATATATATATATATATATATATATATATATATATATATATATATTTTTTTTTTTTATTTTTTTTTTTTTTTTAAAGAGACAATGAACGGAGGAAGGAAAAACACAGATAAAACAAAAAGGTCCATGTGCCTAAAGGCATCCTCCATTCATAAAATGTTTGTAACAACTGGATTTAAACATTTGTAGATTGTAAGTTTGTGGAAAGCAATTCGAGGGAAGTGAATTCCAAAGAGTAGTAGCTCTGGGGATAAATGAATTCTGATAAGCAGAAGTTCTGCATTGTGGAGGAGAAAGTGTAAATTCATGGGCGCTCTCAGCTGCCCTAGTTCTACGGGGAAAGATGTGGAGAGGCGGCACAATTGAAGCAAGTTCCTCGGAACAATTGCTGTGAAAATATCTGTAGAATAATGCAAGGGATGCAACGTTTCTTCGTATGGATAATGTAGGAAGGTCCTGTGTGATTGCAGGGTTATTGATTAATCTAATAGCTTTATTTTGAATTTTGTCCAACTGCCTCAATGCAACCACTCCACTTCCACCCCACAGAGGTGAACAGTAATCCATCTGAGAACGCACATGACTTTTATATATCACGGCCAACTGCTCGTCAGTGAAGAATTCTCGAACTCTGTACAGGAGTCCCAGTTTTTTAGAGGCATTCTTAGCAATGCTTCTAACATAATGTGTCCAGCTCAAGTTAGTAGTTAATGTTACACCGAGAATGTCAATACTAGGGGAAGTGGGAATATTTACATCATTAAAAAATATATGGGAGTCAGTGAGATTCTGTCTGTTAGAAAATTGAATGTACTTGGTTTTCTGTGCATTAAAGGAAACTAGATTCTTTTGTCCCCATCCATTAATTCTAGAAAGGTCCTGGTTCAGAGAAATTGCAGTGTTTATTTTTGAATTTATAAGATCGGGTTGGGTGACAGAATTGGTAAATGTGAAGGAACTGTGGAGTGTTGAGTCATCTGCGTAGGAATGTATTGGATTATGAGTGGTAGATATGAGATCATTGATATGAATGAGGAACAGAATTGGGGCCAAAACTGATCCCTGGGGAACACCAGCATTTATTGAGTGAAATTGAGAATAAAGGCCATCTACCATTACACGTATTTTTCTGTTATGAAGATAAGAAGAAATTAGTGGAACTAATGATGCAAGGCCGTAGTGTGACATCTTCGACAATAAGGATTGATGCCAGACTCTATCAAATGCCTTTGATATATCCAGTGCTATTGTATGTGTTTCACCATGTTGGTCTGTAGCTTGGTTGATTTGATGCGTAAGAAGGCAAAGCATGTCTGCAGTTGATCGACATCGTCTAAAACCATATTGCCTATCACTGATTAATTTATTATTCTCAAGATGCTTAATTATGTGATTATTTAATATAATTTCAAAGACTTTACCAAGAGTGGAAGTTATAGCTATTGGTCTGTAGTTTGATGGATCTGAAGAGGCACCTTTTTTAGGAACTGGATGGATGTTTGCTTCTTTCCAGGGTACTGGGAAGCATGAGGTATGAGTACACAGACGGAAATTTTTTGCCAATACAGGAGCGAGCAATACGTTCGGCAATGCTGACGCCACACGTCGTCGCTTCCAGTATGTAAACCAGGTGTCCGACGATCTATGGAAACGGTGGACCCAAGAATATTTGCTGTCTCTTCGCGAGCGTCACTCTCATAAGATCAAAGGGACGAATCAACGATGGCCTCGTATCAGGGATATCGTCCTGATTCATGATGAGCGTCCTAGGTTATTTTGGAAGCTTGGGAGGATTATCGATTTGTTCCAGGGCATTGATGGTCTTATAAGGGTTGCTAGAATACGAACTTCGACTGGGGTTACTACTCGCCCAGTCGTAAGGTTATATCCCTTGGAGCAGGATGTAGAACTGCCGGATGATCCTGGCGTCTCCACTGATACCCCTCCGCGGGAGAGTGCTGGTGACAGTGC
Organism: Lithodes maja; assembly: GCA_037953745.1. NCBI lineage: Eukaryota > Metazoa > Arthropoda > Malacostraca > Decapoda > Lithodidae > Lithodes > Lithodes maja. Next base: position 28,975 of record JBAKBP010021333.1, read on the forward strand.
TCCTCAAGGTGGGGCAGCTGATGATGAGAAGGATGATCCTCCTCAGGCTTCAGGTGGCGCTCGTCCCAAAAGGAGGACGGCTATGAGTTCCGTGGATCTTTGGAGATCTAAGATCAAACAAGGTGATCTTTGACTTCGATGTCCTTTTTTTGTTCTCTGTATATAGCTCCTGTATATCATTTTTGGTGGAGGACCATATGTCGGGAATAGGGTAATGATCCCGACAGGTTTTGGTCCAATAGGACATTTGAATTTGGCGGTATCGTATCGCTTGTACGATTTCGGCTGGTTCTTTGTGTATTGTATTTATTCTTAAGTTAGGTTAAATATTAACTGTAATGTATAAATATCTACATCAGCTCTAGATGTATTATGAAACCAAGTTTTGGGTTATAATTATTATGAGCCGGCAGCCATATGTAATTTCGCGAAGCGATCGGACGCCGGCCCTTTAGTCTCTCAATCAACACCGTACAGCCAACATCTCCTCCCCCGGCCCTGACTCAACCCACAGTTCACCATGTGCTACAACTGCTAACAATATTAACAACAGTCCTACATCACCAGTCCTCTAAGCTAAGTTCATTGTATCGATATTGTATTATGTGAACATTCCTACATGTCATGCAATTGAACTAGCCGTGTGTGGGGGACTGGATTACACCCATCAACGACTACGTCGTTGGTAATTATATTATAACTATTTGTTGGGATATTTCATGTACCAGTGATATGTAATTTAACCTTTATCTAAATTCCCGATAAATATTGGTCCTTCGTGCCCTAAAGCTTCCTTACCGTAGTACCGTTTTGTTTGCTTCCTTGACGCTTGTGGGCTTACATATGGCTGCCGCCTCGCGCGTTGTTGGCCGACTGCCATTTCCCTAGTTTTGACCCAGCTTCTTCCCTCGTGTTTTTTACCGTTTAGGCACCGTCCCTATCTTTTTTGGGACTAGTTTCCAGGGTTTTTTGGGCGTGTGATCCTTGGCGTTTTTTTGGTGGGTTAGCTGGGCTGGAGATTGGGGTTGGGGTAATTTCGTCGGGCGCCATTTCGCGCTCATAGGCTAGGCTAGGCAGTCTAGGCCTGCAGGTGTCTGTGGTGGCTTTTCATTTCGCTTTGGTGGTGTGCCTGTGGTGTTGCTTGTGTTTTGTCATTGTGGGGCTCATTATTAATTATGCTGGTGGGGAGGGTTCTCATGTGACCTTTTATATTTAAATTTCATAATAGCCTAGGCCTAGTTGCTTAAAGTGGCGGTCAAGAGTGTCGGTCTTTGTTAATTCCTAAGCGATTGACGGTTAATAGTCAGACCTCATGATTGTAGCTTAACCAACTAGGCTTACCTATAAAGGGCTTACAATAATTAGTGCTTCACCTTACCCTTTCTTTTAATGGATTTAGTATTTATTTTTTTTGTCTAGTTAGATCATTTCCTTTCGATAGTTTATATTAAGGGGGATGTAAGTATTATGTAATTCTTTTTGAGTAAATTTCTTGAAGTAATGGGGGTTTGCCGCTGTTGATTCCTAAGCGATTAACGGTTTGTAGTCTGACCTCATTGTAGTTTAAGTTGCTTAAAATTAGACCTTAACGATGACAGATTTAAAGAAACTTAAGATTCTTAAGGGAGGGATGAAGGGAAGTTTAAATAGATGTTTAAGAGATCTTGATGAATTTTTAATAAGTGCTACGGCTGATCAAATAAAAGGTAAATTCGCTACTGTTACTAAATCGCTAGCTACTTATGATAGTTATGCTCAGCAGGTATATGGTTTATTGACAGTTACTGACGATGTGGAAGAAGAAATGTCGGCAGATCTTGAGTACTTTGAGAATGTTAATACAGCCTTAGCCAGACTATCTTCCACCCAAGAATCAACCTCTGTTAAGGATACCGGTACACCAAAGGCGACTGGTTTTAACCTGCCGAAGCTTACTTTGCCTACCTTTTCCGGGGATTCGGCTACCTGGACTGGATTTTGGGATATTTTTGAGTGTTCCGTCCATCATAATAAAACACTCACATCCATCCAAAGGTTCACATATCTCCGTGGTCAATTGAAAGGGGAGGCATTGAAGTTAGTCGATGGGTACAAGCTAGAAGCTACCAGCTACGAGTCTGCAGTGGAGTTGCTGAAGAGAACTTACGGGAGAGTGGAAGTCATCAAGACCGCTTTAATTACCAAAATCTTCACACTAGATCCTCCATCCTATGATGTGGCGGACCTAAAGGAGTACTATGCCTCCTTTGAGAGCCTCCTCCGATCTATGGAGACAATGGCCGTCACCAAGGAGGAGATATTTAGTGTGAATATCTTGAATAAGATACCCTCTCCCCTAAGGGAAATCTTACGACGACAACTAAGCGACTCTCCACTAAACTTGGAAGCGTTGGTGCAGGTGTACCAGACTGAAGTCTTCAATATGGAGAGTACTGGACACTACCGACAAGTGGAGATGTCGCCATCTACTGCAGCTTTCCCGGTACAGACTTCTCCTAAACAGAAAAGGCCAATATCATTAGGTTGTAAGTTGTGCAGTGTCCACGGTCATCTGTGGTATCAGTGTCCTAAGTATCCTAAGGCTACACAGAAGATTAGCAAGGCTAAATCGCTTAAGTTATGTACCAGCTGTCTGGCAAGAGACCACTTCAACAGTACCTGCACCAATTCCTACGTCAAACCTTGTAAGTATTGCAAGGGGAAACATTGGTTTTCCCTTTGCATCCAGTCTGATCGGCACGACGGCAAAGAAAAGGGGAGAACCCCCAAAGAGTCACATGAGAAAGGTAAAAGCGAGGGTGATAAAGTATCTGCCAAGTCCATTGCTTCTCGAGAATGTCAATTGCTTCCTACTATGATGCTGCCAGTAGTGGGGAGTAATAATAATACTATAATGACGCGCACCTTACTTGACCAGTGCTCACAGAGGTCATTCGTTCTGCGGTCATCATTACCCCAGCTCAAGTGTACCAGCAAGGGTCAAGAGAATTTGCGTTTCCATGGTTTCACTGGTGAAATAGATTCCAGTGACTATGATATAGTGGAGATTTCATATGTTTGTAGAAAAAAGGTATGTCCCATCAAGGCTGTTGTGGTCGACACACTACCCAGTTTCTATATAGCATCAGAGATTCAACCACATTTGAAATATCTCAGAAGCAAGGGGTATAAACTGGCTGATGATCAACTCTCTGCTAACAATGGTATTATGCTACTGGTCGGAGCTGATTATTACTACGACCTGGTTCACCCTGGATATCGGCGGGTAGATAAGCTTATAATGCTCCCCACGATCCAAGGGTATGCCATTTCTGGATCCTATGCCACTTCTTCTCAAGACACACAGGTGGAGGTGGTTACGGTCCTCAAGGTAGCAGTAAGCCCCATAGATAAATATATTCGGCCAAATGTGCCTGATAATACATGTACTGATATAGATAAGCTATGGGACTTGGACAATATTGGAATTGACCCACATGAACTTGATCGTGAGTCCAAGCTAGCGTTAAGCTCGTATGAAGAGACTGTAACGTATGACTCTGGCAGAGGTCAGTATGTGGTAAGGCTCCCTTGGAATGATAACAAGAGTAAATTACCTACTAATTTCCATCTAGCACTTGGTAGGTTACGTGGCCTTCAGAAGCAGTTTGTCAAGGATCCAAGTTATTGCGAGACTTATGCGGCAGTTTTAGCCGAGCAGGTACAACGTGGATTTGTGGAGAGAGTAGATCTCAATGAGTATGGGGATAACATCCATTACCTTGCTCACCATGGTATTAAAAAGGACAGTTCCACCACTCCTGTTCGTATTGTGTATGACTGCTCTGCTAAATCCAGTGATCGCTCCTATAGCCTGAACGATTGTCTGTACACGGGTCCGTCCCTGGTCTCTGATCTAGCGCAAATTATGTTGCGCTTCAGATGTCATAAGTTTGCATGGGTCGCCGATATTGAGAAGGCCTTCCTGATGCTTCAACTCCATCGTGAAGACAGGGACTCGACAAGATTTTTATGGCCACGGGACCCAATGGATCTAGATTCGGAGTATCTGGTCTACAGGTTCAGAGTCGTCTTATTCGGGGCGACCTGTTCCCAGTTCCTTCTCAACGCTACTATCTTGCGTCATCTTGAGGAGGCTGGACTAGATCCTGACTTCAAGAATGAGATCAAGAATGGGATCTATGTGGACAATCTTCAAGGCACCGGAGACAATGAAGATTTATTGCTCAAGAGATGCTGGGAGATCCGCGATATATTTGCCAAGGCTCATTTATACTTAAGAGAATGGGCCACTAATAGTGATCTTTTGAAAGGTCAATTTACTTCTGACGGTGTAGCTACTGAGAATAGTGAGGTGAAGTTTTTAGGCCACAAATGGGACACTACCACAGATTGTATATCCTTCTGTCACACCCCATGCGGCAGTGAGCTTATGACCAAGCGAAACTGCTTAAGCTTGTCAGCGAGGTTGTTTGATCCCCTAGGTTTTTTGCTGCCTGTAACAATCCGTGCTCGTATGTTTTTACAGCAACTGTGGCGGCTAAAACTAGATTGGGATACGCCCCTCCCGATTGAGTTACAAGATACTTGGCGGTTGATTCGGTCGGACCTTTCCACATGTTGCAAGGTCCAACTTAATCGTCAGGTTATTAGTGGTCAACAGGTGGATCTACATGATTCTGATGCTAGTAATAGTGCGTACGGTACTGCCATATACATATGCAATGGTAGTGAAGCGACGCTGGCTATAGCGAAGGCCAAAGTAGCCCCTATAAAGAAGATTACAGTTCCTAAATTAGAACTTACTGCATTGCTTCTGTCTGCTCGTCTAATAAAGTTTACACTGGATGCCTATGCAGACATACTACAGATTAATAACGTCTATGTCTGGAGCGACAGTCAAATAGCGCTTTCATGGGTCCACAGCCAGAAAGTGTTACCTGTTTATGTTTCTAATCGCACTGATGAGATACATAACTTAGTTCCTACAGCTAAATTTCGCTATGTGAGCACCAGGGATAACCCCAGTGACATAATTTCCCGGGGGATCTCGGCGCAGCAGTATATGTCGTCCTCTATTTGGTGGCATGGGCCTCCATGGCTTACATCTCCAACTGAATGGCCTCAGGATTTCAGGGAATACATAATTATCTGATCCTTCAAGTCGGCCCCAAGATGATGTGTTAAGTTGTTCGAATGTGAGTACTACACATCAGGATAACAAGTTGGTAGAGTGGGAACGTTACGGCAGCTATGATCAAGTAATACGGGTATTTGCATGGATATACCGTTTCATTAACAACATGAGAAGTCGGGCTCACGGGTCTTTCCTTAGTGAAGATTCGAAGCATATCAGACTCCATGAATTGAGATCAGCAGAAGCAAAACTAATATGTTTAGTACAAAAGGAATCCTATCCTACTGAACATCAAATCCTGAGCAAGGAGTCAAAGGCCAAACCCTCAAACTTAATGAGGCAGCTAGGATTATATATGGAAGGAGGCATAATTAAGTGCAGAGGCAGGATACAAAAGGCGGACATTATTGATTCTGCGAAATATCCTGTCCTCCTTAGCTCCTCTCATTTGATTACCAAACTGTTGATTCGCCAATGCCATAGGACCTGCCTACATTTTGGCGTAAATTATGTTCTGGCGTATATGCGACAACGTTGGTGGATCCCCAAGATGCGACAAGCAATTAAAAGGATCCACAATAGCTGTACTATCTGTAAAAGATTACAGGGTAAGCCTTACTCCCCAGTTGATCTACCTCCCTTACCTGAGTTCAGGGTACAAAGGACTGAACCATTTCAGGTAACCGGGGTGGACTACACCGGAGCGATTCATGTTAGGGAATCGCCCGGTACTATCATAAAAGTATATGCCGTTCTATTCACATGTGCGGTAACCAGAGCGATTCATATTGAATTGATTGACGACCTATCCAGTGAGGGGTTTTTGCATACTCTAAGACGCTTTGCAGGCCGCAATGGTTTCCCTCAAATTATTATGAGCGATAATGCGACTTGTTTTGTCGGGGCCTCTAAATATCTCCAGAGTTTAATGGATGACCCGCTGGTTGTGGCTACCCTCACTGGAAAGGGTTGTCAGTGGAGATTTATACCAGCACGTGCACCATGGTTCGGGGCGATTTGGGAGAGAACTATCGGTATCGTCAAATCTGCCATGAAGAAGGTATTAGGAAGGGCACTGGTGACCAGACGGGAGTTGCAAATCATCTTAATAGAAATTGAAATGTCAGTCAACGACAGGCCCTTGACCTATACCTCGGCAGATGTTGATGACCTCTTACCCATTTCGCCTTCTATGCTAACACGTGGACGAACCCTTAATACCTTAATACTTAATACCCTTAATACCTGTATATATATATATATACAGGTATATATATATACAGTATATATATATATACACTGATACAGTATATATATATATATTTACTATATATATATAACTATATATAATATATATATATATATATATATATATATATATATATATATATATATGAATTCTCCCTACCAACATATGCCTAGAGTTGCCGCCTGACAAGTTGTGTACTATAAGCTACCTCATCAATAATTCTTTATTATAAACTACTTGTAATTTATGTAGCTGGCACATATTGAACATTCATTGCATAGTGATGCTTATTGTATTTCAAAGTCACCCATAATCATACTTAGCACATACTAATAATAATATGAAGAAGTTGCTTTCGTTCCTTTTTGTTATGATAATTAATCAGCCATATAATTATGTTTTTAGTCATTATTAGCTATTACTCTCTCTCTCTCTCTCTCTCTCTCTCTCTCTCTCTCTCTCTCTCTCTCTCTCTCTCTCTCTCTGTGTGCACCTAGTCCGAGGGGTGCGTTGAGACCTTAAGAGTGAGAGAGAGAGAGAGAGAGAGAGAGAGAGAGAGAGATATATAATGGGTGACGAGACCACACCCTCCCTGTCGTCTACTAGGTCGTCTCGTTAACCCACTTATAAAGTGTTGTATGTACCCGAGAGAGAGAGAGAGAGAGACAGACAGAGAGATGGAGTGTGTGTGTGAGTGAATGAGCGAGAGTGATAGATTGTGTGTGTGCGAGAGAGATAGAGTGAGAGATTGATAGTGAGTAAACCAAAGGGAGAGAGATATAGTGTGTTTGTGTGTGTGTGTGTGTGTGTTTGCAATGGTTGATGAGTTCATGGGTACACATTTCGTAATATTAGTACTTAGTACGTGTTGGTGTAAGTGTAGATTGAGCTCACGGTTTAAGCATATACACATTCTTAAAATACTTCAAAACCGAAGTGTTTAAGTTTAAGTTAAGTAGGTTGGGTTTGTTTAAGTATAACCTGGAGAGAGAGAGAGAGAGAGAGAGAGAGAGAGAGAGAGAGAGAGTACAAAGGAGTACAAAGGAAAATCAAGCAACAACAGATCTAGTGACCCTTCTAGGTTGCTTGTCCTCCAAAACACTGAGGATCAAGTGTCCAAACAGTGGTTTAGAGTGGGTAAGGAAACATTGGAAAGGGAATTACTGCCCTGGAACTAATGTCCGTGGGAGGATTAGGAAGTTAGTAGGGGACAGATGGGTTAGTAACTGAGAGGGGGATAAAATAAAGTTATTCATTTACAAACGCAGTCAGTCGCGGGTTTGATGCGAGATATTTGTCTAGGCGGAGTTTAAATGAATCAACGGTGATGCAGTCTATAACGTATCGAGGAAGCCCATTCCACAAGTTGACAACTCGATTGAAGAAGAAATTCTTAGATTCGTGTGAGTTAAAAGATTTACCAATAATTTTGCAACCGTTTCCCCGCGTGTAATTAGATTGGTCGATAGTGAAGTACTTACTACAGTTCATATTGTCGATGCCTTTGATGATTTTGAACACTTGAATTAAGTCACCTCTTAATCTGCGCTGGGTTAGAGGAAATAGATTTAATTCTCTAAGACGCTCTTCGTATGGTTTGTTCTTTAGGCTAGGGTATCATTTTGGTAACTCTACGTTGAACTCGTTCTAGCTTGTTTATATCTTTTTGGTAATAAGGGCACCAGGATTGAACGCAGTATTCCAGAAGAGGGCGGACTAAGGAATTGTAAAGGGTTAGGATAACGTCTTTGGATTTATGCTCAAATGACCTGCCTATAAAGCCAATTATTTTGTTTGCCTTCTTAACAACTTCTGAACATTGTTGACTCGGTTTTAGGTTACTCGATATTGTTACTCCCAGATCGGTTTCTCTGTTTACATTCTTAAGCTGAGTGCCATTCATCGAATAGTTTGCTTTCTCATTTAGGTATCCGATATGTAGTACTTTACATTTATCCGCATTGAAACTCATTTGCCAAATTTGGGCCCAACATGACAATTTATCTAGATTGTGTTGCATATCGTCAACTTGTTCTTTTGAGAGTACGCTATTTGCAATTTTTGTATCGTCAGCAAATTTTGAGATTGTGCAGGTGAGACCCTCATCTATGTCGTTGATGTAAATTAGAAAGAGAATTGGTCCTAGTACCGATCCCTGGGGTACCCCGCTACTTACATTGGTCCATTTAGATGCCTTACCGTTTATGACTACTCTTTGCTTTCTGTCGCTGAGCCAATTTTCTATCCATTTCAACACACCGTCTTGTATTCCATGCGCTTTTAGTTTTAGCAGTAAACGTTTGTGGGGAACTTTGTCAAAGGCCTTTTGAAAATCAAGGTATATAATATCTACAGCTTTACTCTCATCGTAGAGGTTGAGGATATCCTGGAAGAAGTCTAAGAGGTTTGTTAAACAGGAACGTTTTTTACGAAAGCCGTGTTGAGTATCTTTAAGTATGTTATTTTCCTCTAAGTGATTTACGAGCCTGTCTCGTATGACCGTTTCTAGCATTTTACATACAACTGAGGTTAAGCTAATTGGACGATAGTTACTGGGTAGGGATTTGCTGCCTTTTTTGAATATCGGTGTTACGTTGGCTAGCTTCCACTGATCAGGCATAGTTCCAGACTGCAAGGATTTATTGAATAGTAATGTCAGTGGTTTGGAGAGCTCATCCTTAGCTTCCTTTAGAACTCTAGGCGAGATTGTATCAGGTCCAGGCGTTTTATTTACCTTGAGTTTATCTAAACAATTCAATACTTCTCTCTCTGTAACGGTGATATTGCTTAAAACATCTGAATTATCAATCTGAATCGGCGATGGTGTAGGGATATCACTGAGGTCTTCTGTTGTAAAAACTGATGCAAAGAAGGTATTGAGGGCATTACTCATTTGTTCTTCGTCTTTGGTGTATTCTCCATTTTCATCGACTAACGGATGAGAGAGTAGTACCGATAATTGTTCATACACTTGGAAACGTCTGATTATCAGCACATTTATACTAAAATGGAAAATTGATTGGTGCTGTATGTTCTGAACTTATAATTTTGCACACACACACACACACACACACACACACACACACACACACACACGAGTTCAACGTAGAGGTACCAAAATTATACCTAGCCTAAAGAACAAACCATACGAGGAGCGTGTTCAAAATCATCAAAAGCATCGACAATATGAACTGTAGTAAGTACTTCACTATCGACCAATCTAATTACACGCGGGGAAACGGGTGCAAAATTACTGGTAAAACTTTTAACTCACACGAATCTAAGAATTTCTTCTTCAACCAAGTTGTCAACTTGTGGAATGGGCTTCCCCGAGACGTTATAGACTGCAGCACCGTTGATTCTTTTCAACTTCGCCTAGACAAATATCTTGCATCAAACCCGCGACTGACTGCGTTTGTAAATGAATAACTTTATTTTATCCCCCCCTCAGTTACTAACCCATCTGTCCCCTACTAACTTCCTAATCCTGCCATGGACATTAGTTCCAGGGCAGTATTTCCCTTTCCAATGTTCCCTTACCCACTCTAAACCACTGTTTGGACACTTGATCCTCAGTGTTTTGGAGGACAAGCAGCCTAGAAGGGTCACTAGACCTGTTGTTGCTTGATTTCCTTTGTAGTCCTTTATTCTCCTTTGTACACACACTCACACACACACACACACACACACACACGTAGCTCTCACTGTTTACACTACAATCATGTAACAGAGAGAGAGAGAGAGAGAGAGAGAGAGAGAGAGAGAGAGAGAGAGAGAGAGAGAGAGAGAGAGAGAAGGGGGGGAGGGGTGAGGATAGGCCACCAATGGGACGGTAGGGAGATAACACACACACGCGGGATAGGACCAAGAGAGACTAATGTATTCACCTAATTAGAAAACTGGTCATTTGCGCGCTCTCTCTCTCTCTCTCTCTCTCTCTCTCTCTCTCTCTCTCTCTCTCTCTCTCTCTCTCTCTCTCATATGTAGGGGGGGGGGGTAGTTGTAGTTGTGTTTCCATTCTTTTTTCAGTGATTCAATGTCATTGCGTACATTTAGAATTAGAAAGTCAGTATCATGAGCACCGTTCCTCCACTCCCCCCCCCCCCCCACCTGACCTTAATCATCAACATCTACTCATGAAATAAATCATATATAGATGGAGAAGACCTTGACCTTGATACTTATATATATATTGTGTGTGTGTGTTTGTTTGTTTGTTTGTTTGTTTGTTTGTATGTTTGTTTGTTTGATTTTTGATTTTTTTCTAAGTACGGGTTGCGCTGGGCATTCCTCCTAGTATTCAATATATACAAAGCGACTTATCTGCTCTGTCGTCTTTGCCCCGATCTTTGCCATGAGGTAAGGTGACAGAAGATCAGCTGATGGAGACAAAACAGGTTACTCACATAAGAGTATCAGTGAGCCGATAATTTATTAGCTTTACCAGTATTATTATTATTATTATTATTATTGTTATTATTATTAGCATTATTATTATTTATTATTAGTATTAGTATTATTATTAATATTATTAGAGAGGCAAGGAGAAGAAGAGGAGGAGGAGAAGAAGACGAATTAGATGATAGAAGAGAAGACAATCGAGGGAAAATAACAAACCAATAACACTATGTATGTATGTATGTATGTATGTATTTACTCAGGCCCATTCCCCACTTTTTTTTTCTTCTGGGGGTGGCCGACTCAAGACAGAGCCTGAATAGGGACAACACAACAGAAAACAATGAACACACAAAAACAAAATACAAATTCACACACATCTAGGTTACCCAGGAGAAGACCCAGAGACCAGGGTCACCAAGGTCCCTCCGAGTACTCCCCCGGAGAGGTTATGGTCTCAGCAGACAGACATGCAGCGAAACCGTTACCACAAGCCCTCCCACCACACTTACCGGCTCCCCGGGCCAGGCGCCTGATGGACTATTATCTAGTCCAACTTGCGCCCACCCGACCCCCTCTCCCAAATGACCAAGTGTTCACTCATCTATTCACAAGCATTCTCCATTCATTCCTGTTTATTACCACGTCCCTTGCCTGATCTATAGTCATTCCTCTATCATCCAAAACTTGTCTTACACAGTCTCTCCATCGGGGTCTTCCTGCCCCTCTATCTCCCCTTGTATCTGACTCACATATTCTCTTTGTAAGCCTTTCATCTTTCATTTGTTCAACGTGACCATACCAGCTCAGCACCCTTCTGTCCACTCTGGCCGACAAATGTTCCTGCTGCCCCACTCTCCTACGTATCTCCTCATTCCTCAATCTGTCTCTACGAGTAAACTCCACACATACTCCTCAAGCAGCTCATCTCCATCACATCCAGCTTTCTTCTCTCCTTTGCCATAGTTCTCATTTTCACCTCCCTCACCACACCATCCATAAATATATTAAACAGCCATGGTGATATTACACAACCCTATCGCAAACCTACATTTACCTCAAACCATTCACTCAACACATTATTTCCTACTCT
>JBAKBP010021334.1:0-40848 GCA_037953745.1 Lithodes maja
GTTTAAGTGAGAGGAAAGAATATTCATGGGGCACAGATCATATAGAATGGCCTCGCTACGAAATATTTCAGATCACGATAAATTGAAACCATTGGGAACTTATTTCTGGACACTCAATGGAATAATATGAATTTACTGTAGCAACATATTTAACTACAAAATCATCGTAATACCAGAGTAACCAGGATAGTAACATGGCAATTTACCGTCAGTTGGGAAATAATGGACAAGGTTGTTTCTTTATTTTTTTTAGTTTTATTTTGGTAAGTGTTTAGCTACGAGGAAACTGCTAAACCGTGTTTGAAATACGTTCGGGCACAACATGCTGTGTATGTTTATTTATATCTAAATAACAATGTGTACATAAGAATCTTGAAAATTATCTGGGAGAAACGCATGCAAATTTACGTGTGTGTGTGTGGGGGGGGGGGGGGTTGCGTGTGTATGTGTGTGTGTTGGGTTCTTTAAACTTTGAATATTAACTAAGTGGTCAGCAGGGTATGTTGAGGCGGGGCTAAAACAGTTTTGGATACGAGATAGCACGAAGAGAAGAGAACGTGGCACTAAGGTCAGATTTTCACTTAAAGGTGGTGGTGCATGGGGTGAGATAAACATGGATTCATTATCGCCGACCTACACATAACTATCTTGCAAAATGTAATGGCATTGAAATGATTATTAACAATGGTATAAAGGATTTTGTGCATCGTCTACATAGGACCTGTGACGTCATAGTGACGTCACAGAAGTATCCTCATCCTGGACTAGATGGTGGCCTTACACTCATATGACGTCACAGGCCCGGTGTAGACGATCCACAAAATCCTTTATACCATTGTTAATTATTATTTCAGTAACAATGCAGTTTGAAATATAATTATGTGTAGGTTGGCAATTATTATTCCATGTTTATCTCAACCCATGCACCACCACCTTTAAGGGATTATTTTTCGAACCTCCTTCTCCCTCATGTTTAGCCCCATTAGTGTTAAGACGTTCGCCCTGTTACTTTGGCGATTTTAAGACATTTTGCCCAATTTCTGTCAATGTTAAGATCTGTCGTGCCATTTACGTGACCATTATTGCTTGGTGAGCCATAGCGAACCCGTAATCTAGGAGGGACCGGCCTTCGGCCTGGACATGCTTCTACCAAAAAATTTACACATTTATTTCGAAGGGGGCTTTGGGGATAATTTCTAAAAGCTTGATGGGGGTCTAGGAAACAAACTAAAATTTCCCCTTAATACTACTTAACATATCACAAAGAGGAGAAGAAGAGCGATGATCAATAATTAATAAGGCGTTGGAGTCAAATATTGGTATGGGGAAGAAGGTGAATAAAAACCATCAGGAGGAAACACAGATCACAATGATGCCGTGAAAGAAAAATAGTCGAAAAGATATGTTGAAAATCAATATAATTTACCTGCACATCTACGAAATATAGTTTACCTTCATCCAATTTGGTGTTAAAATTATTTGTGTAGGGTTGAAATGAAAACCAGCATAATTTGAAACAAAATGAGAGAGAGAGAGAGAGAGAGAGAGATAAATAGATAGAGAGAGAGAGTAAATGCAACACTGAGAGGGAACTGGGGGAGGTAATGTGTGATGCCTGCCAGCGTTGGCAAAATCGCTTCCCGGTAGCCACTAGCGCTCGCCAGGGCAGTGAAATGGGCTACAGTCTATCTACAATGTTGTTCTTTCTTTCATAGTGTTTGTGTTGTTACAGACAGTCCCGTGGTGGTCTTTATTTTCGTCTGTGATAACGGGAAGCATTTTATATCATGAGTAGAACATTAAGAGGCATTGTATATAGTTAAGGAGATAGAATAATATAGGCAGTGGGGTGGTAGTGTGTGCATGCGTATACATGTGCTGCCTCCCCCCGCTCATAGGCTCGCAGGCTCGCGCGCGTGCCTTCTCATGCCTCTTGATTGGCTGGTGGTTCCTGGCGCCTTCTGCAGGCCTGCTGCCTGGTGACGTAGCGGCCTGTGATTGGCTGACCACCATGCCTTTGTGTGATCCTGGGGGTCCCGAGGAGCTACTCTCTTCAGAGCTTGCCTGACCAGCATACCCTTCACATCTCCCCTTGCTACCTGTCCCTGACTTCTACCTATAGAACACTTTCTCTCTCTCTCAACTTCTTACCTCTCATCCTTCCACTCTATTTAACATCATAACTCCCCTTTGGTTCTGCACGATTTCATATATCGGCCATCGTATTATATGCTGAAGCTCTCAGATATTACATGTTTGGTTAGGCATTTTGGAGGGGTTACCATTTTGTCTGTAGAGATTCGACACACTCACGGTGTCTCCTTACCTTTTTCTTGGTTGTCTGCTGGGCTATTTAATGCTAGACTGGGGTGAGGCTATAGTTGTTGTGATTTTCGATGTGTACCAGGTTTTGTTGAACCGGTACAATCGCAACAGATACGTGGGAAGCCTAGGTGGTCTTTCTGACTGTGTACCTTGTGAGTTTAGCACTGTGTTGCGAGTGAGGGCTTTTGCCTCTGCCACCCAACACTGTGCTAACTCGTTTTGCTTTGACTTTGAGAGGGTTGCCAGGAGAGAACCAGATACTAGCGATCTGGATCTCTCAAGAGAGTATCCCGTCATTTAACGTAATTAGGCCGTACAGTCTTAAGGAGCTCGCTAGGCTACGAGCCGCTTGCTCAGCCATTGTTTCCTAGCCTACTACATCCCAGCTAGACTTTATTCGCCTAACAGACACCCGATCAAGATTATAAACTCTTATGTTATGTATGCAGCATTTTTATTCACGTTGATTGTAAGCCTTGGTTGTTGTTGAGTTGCACAACCTGAGCAGGCTTTTGCGTTGCCTGAGGAAGTACTTCTTTTGTTGTTGGAGATAATACGATTGTGCATTTATCATTATTCCCGTGCCAGTTAACACTGTATGTCCCTACACTTGTCATATCTTGTTCCTGCTTTATATAACAGTTCAAAATCCGATTCGATCATCTTAAGCAGCATCAGACTTTCTTCAGAAGATTCCTGTTCGATGCTTTAGGACTTTCATTCACTTTCTTTAATATAGGAGTGACAGTTTATTATTGTATAGAGTAACTTTAATTATACCTTCTTGTTTGCATTAAATCATTTCAGTGATTTAATTAAGCTCTCTATCTTTTTCCTTGTATACATTATTAACGTAATTGTATGTTGTTGTGATCAGGCTGTATCAGAGATCATCAGCCTGTAGTAGTAGTGCATTTATACCGAGTTATAGGATACCCCGCTATTGCAGATTTAACTCTGGAGTTTATAGGTGTTTTTGTGCGCCGGCATTATAAGTTCGAGGGTTGGATCTAGTGTTACCATTGTGGCTGTGTGCCTTTCTAGTCCAATGATTAGGAGCCCTTGTTTTATACGAGTCCCGGTCGTAACAAATGGCGACCTTGCTTAGGATTTTTGTGAACTTAGAGAAATATTGCAGGAGTGTTGTGGTCATTTGTTTTTTGTTTAAAGGAATATAGTGGACACGTGGAATTTGTTTAGGCAAGTAGTATAACACTTAAGAGTCTTCAAGCATTTTAGAGTGAATAGTGCTACATGAGAGTTAGGTATTTTTTTTTTTTTTATAAACGTTGAGAATTTTCGGTGGACACTATGTCAGACAACGGATCAGTGTACAGTGAGGACACAGTACGGGAAGCAGGCTCTGAGGTGCAGCAGCGGGGTTTGTTAGAAGGCATTAGAGTTATAACTAGTGAGGAGGATGCAAGGAAGTTTCTGGAGATGCCTATTACTGTTGACCGGGTGTCGGGGATTGATCGGTATGGTCTCCAGTGTTTGGCCACGGTCATGGGTCATGGGGGCACTAGCAGCATGACGAGAGGTGACCTGGTGGCCTGTGTGCTCGGCGGGGTGCATGGGGCTTCGGGTGGAGCGGGAGCTGGGGCACCTTCGGACCAGCCCCAATTCCACTCGACTCCTACCATGGTGCCCCCTCGGGCTCCGGAGCCGGGTACGTTCCCGCAGGCCGATAGTCACTGGCAGCGTGGTTTGCACTTGGGTGAGTCTCCAATTGTTGCATCTCCTCCTCCTCAAGGTTTAACTGCAGATATGATCTTCCAGCTTGAGATGGCCAAACTTAACCAGCAGGCTGAGCAACGAAGGCATGAGGCTGAGATTGAGCAACGAAAGCATGAATCTGAGATTGAGATGGTCAGGATTCAGGCTGAGGAGAGAAAGGCTGAGCTTCAGGTTGAGGCTACGAAGTATTGTGCAGACAGAGATCTTGAGAAGTCTCGGGTGGAGTCGACAGGGCAGCGTCTCGGTTCTGGGAATCGAGGTCTTGATCAGTCTTTATCGCACCTGCTCAAGTTGGTCCCTGTATTTGACGAGTCGGGTGTCACTGAATTTGTTATGCGTTTTGAGAAGAAGTGCCGGGAGCACCAATGGCCCGAGGTTAAGTGGGCAGCCCTTGTTTCCTCTAGGTTGGTTGGCAAAGGACTCGAGGCATAGGATGCGTTGCCTTTGGAGTCGTGCATCGATTATGAGGTATTGAAGGAGGCTGTCCTGCGGGCATATGAGTTACAACCAGAGACATACAGATTGAAGTTCCGGGGTGTAAAGAAGGGTCGTGAGTGCACCTATCTTGAGCATGCCCGGGATCTGTCCGATGCATTAAGAAACTGGCTGCGTTCTGAGAAGGCATCGACGTTTGAGGAGTTGAAACAGCTGATGCTTCTAGAACAATTTTTCAAGTGTACGGGCGGCGATCTGACGTTGAATCTTAAAGAAAAGAACCCGAAAACTCTTCAGGAGGCAGCTGAGATGGCTGACCTTCGGTTATCTTTGATTCGTGGGTGCGGTCTTGCACAGAGAAGTGATGCAGGCAATAAGGAGCGTAACCCTCCCCCTCCCCGAAACATTGATACACATAATTACACTAAGAACAAGAGCAACGACACCAAAACTGACCATAAACCTAGTACCGTCCCGTTTAAGAAGGGTCAGTGCCCTTCCCCACCTCAAGGGAAGCCCAAGGGGGAGTTAGAGTGTTTCATTGTCATGAGAAGGGGCATTTTGCAAGAGCCTGTCCAAGCAAGCTACCTAATGCAGTTGTGTCTTTGGCTCGCAACATTGGGGTGTCCCCGAAGTCGTCTGAGTTTGCCCGGAGTATAACGTCAGAGGCTGGGACACAGCCAGGGGAGAAGAATCCGGAAGGCTCGAACCCTGTCCGCGATGTCTTTTGCAACCATCGAGGGCGTGGCTGCGTGAAGTGGGCTGTTAAGAAGCATGGAGTTGAGCTGTTGCGAGACACGGGTGCCTCTCAGACTTTGATGAAGAACTTTACTGGTAGACCAATAAACGCGGCACGGGTAGTTGTGGTGCAAGGTATCAATGCTATCAGGTCATACCCGTTGGTCAGGATGGAACTGGAGGTAGATGGTGTGACACGAGAGTTGGATGTGGGAATTGTGGAGAACTTGCTTGTTGGGGGCGTCGACCTCCTTCTCGGCAACGACTTTGCGGTGCCTACTTCTGAGGTTTCCCCCTTAGTCGTTGCCGAGAAGCCGGCCGACGTGAGTAGGGAGGAACAGGAGTGAGTAGAGAAGTGTCAAGTACAACCTATGGCGTGCGTTGTTACAAGACCTCTTGCATCCAAAGTGTCACAGCTTATTCCTCAGTCTTCTGATCAACGGAGGAACGATTGGAAGAAGACGGCTAATGTTGGTAAAAGTTTGGAGAGTTTAGTACCAGCAGCTCTTCTTGGCGACTCAGTATTGGCACCATTGTTGGAGTCTGGAGAAGCCCCAGGACCTGTCACAGCTAGTGAGGAGGTAGGGCAGGAAGAGACTCCGAAGCAGCAATGTTACACACAGAGAGAAAAAAGGGTTGCTCAGTTTGATATTGGGGGAGGACTTGGATTGCTTCGGAAGCACTTAGACAGGTTGGTTCCCTCAGATATTTGTAAACTGCAGTTGGAGGATCCGGAAGTTCAAAAGTGTGGTAATGGTGCTGTCGAGATCAAACACGAGGACGGGGAAACATGTCATGTGAACCTGTTGGAGGAGTTTGTGAGGCAACCACCTGAGCAGCGTACTGTCCCTGCGTTGGTCTGCAGCGGCCAAGGAGGAGAAGGAGAGGGGGGCAGTAGGGCACAGGTGGAGGAGAATTGGGACTGTCATGCCTCGGCGGAGCAGTGGGCGGGGGACACGAGTCTGGTGGCTGTGGAAGCGCTAGAGCACCTGCCTGAGCAGCAGTGTGCAGCGCTCCAGCACCAGCTCGGTTCATACCCCACTGGTCGTGCCGAGCACCC
The DNA here is from genome assembly GCA_037953745.1 of Lithodes maja. Classification (NCBI taxonomy): domain Eukaryota; kingdom Metazoa; phylum Arthropoda; class Malacostraca; order Decapoda; family Lithodidae; genus Lithodes; species Lithodes maja. Next base: position 6,296 of record JBAKBP010021334.1, read on the forward strand.
GAGCCTCACAACTCAGGCGGTGCAAGATGTTCCGCGGGCAGGTCACTTGAATGTCCATAGACTGTTAGCCTCGTTGTTTCGGTGGTTCAAGGTGGGCGACGAGGCTTGGACGTGGTTGTCAGGTCAAGGTCGACCCATGGCTGCCAAGGGTGGTGGTCAGAAGGAGGACATTGAGCAGATTGGTGAGGTTGGCTGTGTAGTGGATGTGCCCGGTCGTCGCATAGCCTCCCAATGCTGCTCTAGTCGAATGCAACAGCCCTACCATAGACCGACTGTATCTGGCCATGTCACTAAAAGCGGTGATGCTGCGCAGGCAGATGTAGTTGCAAGGAATGCGGGGGTGTGCATGTACGGTATCGGCGGGGAAGCCTTAGCAATAATGAACTATGGGAGTGACTGCACAGGTGGTACTGATTATCCCTATCATGACCTGGCTGTTCTAGGGACGGAGGTGGAGAAGGAGGGAGACTACAGGTTAGAAGCTGCGGTCTCGGCTTTGTTGTGGGAGGGCACTAGGCATGTTGTTCTGCGAGATAAGTTGTTTACTAGGCTGTGGCAGTGCATCAGCATGTTTGTGGCTTCTCCAGGCCTGATGTACGGGGTAGAATCCGACATGGTGGCTGGAGACAGTGCAAGGCTCAGTTTAATTCCCTACCGTATAAATCCTGCTCGACAGCCTGTGGTGCAAGCAGAGCTGGATTACGTGTTGACGAAGGGTCTGAGGGATAAGGAATGTCGTGAGTGGTCGTTGCCTGTAACTTTCTAACCTGTGTTAAGTGGCAAGATCAGTGTGTGTGGTGATTGCGAGAGTGTGCGTGCATTATCCCTGACAGATGCCTATACCTTATTGAGAGTTGACGATACCATAGACCGCATCGGGGCTGCACCGCTAATCATGAAGGTAGAACTAGTGAAAGGCTTTTGGCAGGTCCCATTGCCGGAAAGAGCGAAGAGAACTGCCAGTCTTGTGATGAACTGGGCAGTTTATCAGTGTCAGGTGTTGTTGTGCTGCCGGAACACAAGTTGGATGTGTGGCATGCTAAGGGCACTGATAATGTTTTGGCTGATTGTTTGTCACGGGAGGGTTTGTTTGCAGGAGAACCCTCGCCGTTCAGTCAGTGTGTGTTGAGAGTGGAGAAAAACTAGGCTTGCCCCTGTAGAGCAGCCGCCAAAAACAATATTATAATTAAATAAAAAAAAATCACATAAAAACTCTTTCTTTTGATAGTTAATTGTAAGTTGCCAATGTTATAGCTAAAGTCCTAAGTTGAACCTGTCTTTCACTTAGGAGGCTGGGCTCTGTGAAGCTCGCTCTGGGAGCATAGCAGGCTAAAAATTATACTATTATGTTTGGGAGGGGTTATAAGACTTTATTTATGCTAAAATGTTGTTTTGTTTATGATTGAGCTATGCATTTCATTTCTGGCGGAGTGGCTGGTTGTGGCGGGTCTTGTCGGCATTCTGCCTTGTCAGATATCGTGCTCGCCTAATGTTGAGCATCCTATATCTTGGGCGGGGTGTGACGCCTGCCAGCGTTGGCAGAATCGCCTCCCGGTAGCCACTAGCGCTCGCCAGGGCAGTGAAATGGGCTACAGTCTATCTACAATGTTGTTCTTTCTTTCATAGTGTTCGTGTTGTTACAGACAGTCCCGTGGTGGTCTTTATTTTCGTCTGTGACAATGGGAAGCATTTTATATCATGAGTAGAACATAAGAGGCATTGTATATAGTTAAGGAGAGAGAACAATATAGGCAGTGGGGTGGTAGTGTGTGCGTGCGTATACATGTGCTGCCTCCCCCCGCTCGTAGGCTCGCGCGCGTGCCTTCTCACGCCTCTTGATTGGCTGGTGGTTCCTGGCGCCTTCTGTAGGCCTGCTGCCTGGTGACGTAGCGGCCTGTGATTGGCTGACCACCATGCCTTTGTGTGATCCTGGGGGTCCCGAGGAGCTACCCTCTTCAGAGCTTGCCTAACCAGCATACCCTTCACATCTCCCCTTGCTACCTGTCCCTGACTTCTACCTATAGAACACTTTCTCTCTCTCTCAACTTCTTACCTCTCATTCTTCCACTCTATTTAACATCATAACTCCCCTTTGGTTCTGCACGATTTCATATATCGGCCATCATATTATATGCTGAAGCTCTCAGATATTACATGTTTAGTTAGGTATTTTGGAGGGGTTACCATTTTGTCTGTAGAAGTTCGACACACTCACGGTGTCTCCCTACCTTTTTCTTGGTTGTCTGCTGGGCTATTTAATGCTAGACTGGGGTGAGGCTATTGTTGTTGTGATTTCCGATGTGTACCAGGTTTTGTTGAACCGGTACAATCGCAACGGATACGTGGGAAGCTTAGGTGGTCTTTCTGACTGTGTACCTTGTGAGTTTAGCACTGTGTTGCGAGTGAGGGCTTTTGCCTCTGCCACCCAACACTGTGCTAACTCGTTTTGCTTTGACATTGAGAGGGTTGCCAGGAGAGAACCAGATACTAGCGATCTGGATCTCTCAAGAGAGCACCCCGTCATTTAACGTAATTAGGCCGTACAGTCTTAAGGACCTCGCTAGGCTACGAGCCACATGCTCAGCCATTGTTTCCTAGTCTACTACATCCCAGCTAGACTTTATTCGCCTAGCAGACACCCGATCAAGATTATAAGCTCTTATGTTATGTATGCAGCATTTTTATTCACGTTGATTGTAAGCCTTGGTTGTTGTTGAGTTGCACAACCCGAGCAGGCTTTTGCGTTGCCTGAGGAAGTACTTCTTTTGTTGTTGGAGATAATACTATTGTGCATTTATCATTATTCCCGTGCCAGTTAACACTGTATGTCCCTACACTTGTCATATCTTGTTCCTACCTTATATAACAGTTCAAAATCCGTTTCGATCATCTTAAGCAGCATCAGACTTTCTTCAGAAGATTCCTGTTCGATGCTTTAGGACTTTCATTCACTTTCTTTAATATAGGAGTGACAGTTCATTATTGTTTAGAGTAACTTTAATTATACCTTCTTGTTTGCATTAAATCATTTCAGTGATTTAATTAAGCTCTCTATCTTTTTCCTTGTATACATTATTAACCCCTAAGTGTCGGCGCGCAACATAAGTCGAGTATAATAAATCTGGACTATCTGGCGACGCGTGACATAGGTCGTGTGGCAATTTCAGCACGTAATGTTGCTGAGAGAGAGAGACAAGTGGTGGCAGGAGAGTAGCGAGCGTATGACTGCTCCAGACCACCGCGGCGAACCTACTGACACGAATCCCACCTCCTCCCTCCCTCTCTCACTCGCTACATACTGAATTGTATGGGGAAAGTACCGAATTACATGCTTTTTGCACTCGCGTTGCGCGGTTGTTGCAAGAAAACTAGCCGTCATAAAAGGATCGTTATGGTGTCATTGGAAAGCTCTGTTTATGCCCTTTCAGGGATAGATACTTGTTTTACGCTCTGGGTCTTATTTAGGCATGAAAATGATCACGTACACAGCCCTATTTTGGCTAAAAACACCCCGCTGGGCGGTACATATAAATAAACCGCTAGCCCGCTAATCTAGTGTTAACGTAATTGTATGTTGTTGTGATCAGGCTGTATCAGAGATCATCAGCCTGTAGTAGTAGTGCATTTATACCGAGTTATAGGATACCCCGCTATCGCAGATCTAACTCTGGAGGGTATAGGTGTTTTTGTATGCCGGCATTATAAGTTCGAGGGTTGGATCTAGTGTTACCGTTGTGGCTGTGTGCCTTTCTAGTCCAATGATTAAGAACCCTTGTTTTATACGAGTCCCGGTCGTAACAAATGTGACAAATAATTGCACCTCGTCTCAAGTTTTCATCATGCAGGCTCAGCATCTTCTTTAATGTTACTAGAAGCTTAAAAGTGAATGTAGGAGTAAATTTACAATATATAAAATGCAAAAGGTATGCATCGAGAAATATATATGCAATACTGTTTCACTGGGGAGATTGTAGACACCAATCGAGCAAGGCAATACACAGGGGAGGCCTCATAGGCTTGTGATACGGAGTTGCTGGTTCTCCTGTTTCATTTGTCTGGCTTTCCTCACTGTTTCTGTTTGTGTCTCACCTATACAGAGTTATGCCGCTAGCTTTCACATACACCTCCTCTTCCTACTAATTCCACTACACTATACAAGCACACCACACTTTTCCCAATACAAAAAATATATAATACAATATATTAGCTACTACCGATTTCTCAACTTTGGGGCAGACACTTGTTACAGGCAGCTTTGCCGTTTGTCTCTTTCATGCACATAGACAAAATACATAAATCTGGAAAAATACTGTATAATTTCATAACTACAATTTATGTGATTCTGTATAGTAATCCCTTCTGTACCGGCTATGTCTTTCAGTATATATTCTATCTATATTTATAAAATTGTGTGCAGTTTAAGAAGGATCTATGGTAGCCTGCTTATTTTCAGAGATCCTTCATAAATTGAATCAAATCTATTATTAGTAGCCACAATAAAATTATTAGACGTCGCCGGTACAGAAGGGGTTAAACGAATTGGCTGTACAAAGAGTAATGGGATCACATCACACTTATATACTATAATATACAGAGATAACAGGAGAACTGGATTTGACACGGCCAGCGAAGTCGACCTGCAGCTGCAGTAACGGACCCAACCCTGTTTAGTTGAAGTGGTGCTCTCTGTTTAGATTTTGTGAAGTATTATCAATTTGTAATTATTAAAAATGCAAAATGCTTTGAAAGTGTCCATTTTGTAGGCGTTTTTAGTGCTAGCTGAGACGAATGTCCATACCAAGCTGTTGTGGTGAGCTATGTAGGGCAGGTTTCTCGATTCCCAAAACCACCACAGCTATATTATAGCTGTTGAAGTACATATAGTAAGGTAAACAATATCTAAAATATTAGAGTATTATTAGACAATAAGGATAAGTCACTGGAATAACGAAAAATGTAAACAAATACGAAATAACTGAGCCACCAAACATCTCGCTTCCCGCACCCTGCACACCTCATTGTTTATGTTTAGAAGTTTACACTCCCATCTCCCAGAGTGTGGCCGACTCTGCTGAACTGCGCATTATTTCCAGTGATATATCGTGTTTTAGTGCTTTAATGTTCCTCTGATTTAACACAACAATGGCAGAATGTACAAGTGATGAGAATGTGACTAACTGGTAGCCTGTAGCTACTCCATCTGGCCTTCAATCAGCGTAAAAAGGAAGAGTTTCGTCTTTTTATCAGGGCTAGGCTAAAACAAATTACATTCCTCGTTGGATTCCAAGTGTTTCTAGTAGCCTAACTCAGTGATGGCAGCGATGCTGTCGATCCCACATACTATCTTAAAAGTGGTGAAAGGCATATTGATGACAGTGAAGGCACCAATGATGTTAAAGGCGATAAATGGAAGTGATGTGGAAGCAGTTAACCGAAACAGTAGTGACACCAGAGACAGTTAAATTTGACACCAAGAATAATGCTGGATCTTGTAAAATAACTTAGCCTACTTACGAATATTTTATGTATCTTTATAATAAGCTTTCCATGAAAATCTATGGAGTATGGTATTTTATTAAATATCTAGGCTAGGCTATGTAAATATGTAACACCTAAGACAATTCCTTCATAGGCTAGGCTACCCATAACGGTAATAGTAGCAGTAACACTCCACACCTATTTAACGAAGCACTTGCAAAATACAGAAAGAGTAACCCATCCTATTTAAAGTATGGTTTATTTGTAGGTGCATTTCAAGGTTTTAATAGTTTTTAAGGTAATAAACTTTTAAAGCCTCTTAACCCTTTCTCTGTGGGAGACGTTCCCGAACGCCATGGCAATTTACCTCAATTTACAGGCTTTAAAAGCCTCTTTAGAGCAGGAGCGCGACAGGGCACACGTCCATCTCCCAGCCAAGCGGCTGTGGAGACTGAAGGCTCGGAGTCAGAGCCTCGCGAGATATACAGTGCTGCCAAAGGCAAATTTAGCGAGACATTAGCAAGAATTGCTCATTTTAGCGAATGTCAATGTTAGCGTTGCAGGTGAACCCCGCGAGCTACGAAGCTTTTTTTGGTGTCATTTTGAAACTATTTTCTTCTAGTTTTCGGCTGAATACATTACATTTCATTCAGACACTTGCCTAATCAATCAGGAGTGCCTGAATGAGCCCTAATATGGCGGAAATAGGCGGAAAATACCCGTACCGGTGTTAAAGCCTGTAGAATTGAGTGCGAGGGAGCGGGAGCACGACAGGCCACATTCCTTCCTCCAGCAAGCCGGCCTTGGCACTGAGGAATCTGAGTCATGCACGAGATATACAGCAATGCCAAAGGCAAATGTAGTGCGACATTAGCGATAATTACTCATTTTAGCGCTGCGGGTGAAGCCCGCGAGCTACGAAGCTCGTTTTGGTGTAATTTTGAAGCTATTTTCTTCTAGTTTTTGGCTGAATACCAGCACATTTAATTTCATTCAGACACTCGCATAATCATTCAGGCACTCGCATAATCATTCAGGAGTGCCTGAATGAGCGGAAATATGGCCACAGCCAAAGTGTTAAGGAAACGGACCACAGCTATTTTAATGTTTTTGTTTTATTTGTTATTTTTTTAGGTTTATAATCTTTCTATAATAATGATTATTACTAGAAATTAGTGTTGTTTTAGTCTTATGTTATTTAAGAAGCCCTACTACTGATGTGCGGACAGCAGCAGTGGCAACTCTCAGGTTAGTTTAGGTTGTCAGGTTAGGTTAATGCTTCCCTTGATAATGTGACTCGGCTAGGCTGCACTTGCGGCGGAACGTAAACAAACCCACCTCCAATTTTGGGAGGCTTTAACTTGAAATAACTAAATATTAGAGGTGTGGGTCTATACAAGAAGGCTTCTTCATACTCCCCCACTAATTACGATTAGGTAAGCACCCGCTTCCTCCTCCGACGACAATAGTGTTACTAACCTTACCTGACAACCATAACTAACTTAAGGGATGCCGCCCCAGACCCCCGTTGCTCCTAAAGATGATGTAGAAGACGTCAAATAACCAAATATTACTGCGGGAGAGTGACAAACAAACCCAAAATCGCACATCGTAAGACATTGGGTCAACAGAAAACGGTGAGGTGCGAGGTTAAACTACTCGTCGGCGATAGCGTCGATGGACGTCTTCAAATATTGTTTAAAAATAGTAGATATTGCTAAAAACTCCTAAAACTTTGAAATGCACACATAAATATATTGTACTTTAAGTAGGATCACTTTATATTTCTTCATTATGTAAGCGCTTTTTTTAGTATGCGGGGAGTGTTACTGCTAATATTACTATGGCCAGAACCGGGTGCTCCCACAAAATCCCCAAAGAAATGTTCCCGGGAGCGTTCGGCAACCAGGGGCAACAAGTGTGGTGCCTGTGCTGACCTGCTGGTCGAGAGAGACGCTGCACCGTTGGAAGCCAGGTTTGAAGAGAACGATGGTGAGCAGGTGGAGGCCATTTACAGGTCCGTCATGGAGCTGTTGGACCGTGGCAAGCTCCTGGCTCCATCCTCCACTGCCATTGATGTCACATGCTGGACATCTGTCATATCTGGAGGTTCCTGGTGATGGAGGAGACCAACCGGCACAAGCTGCTACAGTGTGACCTGCCCAGGAAGGTGTTCATTGAGGTGGTGAGCACCCTGTGAAGTGAGAACGCCCAGCTGACCGGGGCCTCCTGTTCTGAGGGACACAGCTTGGTGGACAAGCTTGTGCGACAAATGGCTGGTGCCCTTTTCAATCTGTTTGCCGGCAACATGGTGCGCGACATCAACAGTAATGGCCACGCTAAGTGCAATCCTGATGCTGCCACAGGGGCTGACACAAGGTCACAAAATGACGACAATAGGCGCAAGCTCACAGGTGTGAAAAAGAGCTGTGTAAGTGGACTGTCAATGCTATGTACAGTGATCTATTTGAAGAGTGATATAAAATTAGTATTTTTGTGTACATTGGCTTGCGTTTGTAAATCTGTCGACTAGAAATATAACTGTGTATGCTTGAAGTTGTACTTATATAGCCAGCCGTTATTATATAAATTCTCATGTTTGACTTGTATATTCCAGCGGTGCAAAGAAACAAGTGGACGGATTTAGATACCACTTTCAGACATTAAAATAGACATTGAATTAGCTAACTTCACCGTGAGTTTCATCAATTTATGTGGGTTGTGAGCCGATATTTTGAGGATTTATGTTAAAGGTCCATTTTCCAGCATTGAGTCCCTTACTGCAAAGTGGCCATTTTCGTGTCAAATCCAGTTCTCCTGCTATCTATGATATATATATATATATATATATATATATATATATATATATATATATACTGTATAAACAACTAGGTTTAATCATAATTATTTTCTTACTGTCGAATGGTAAACCGTTTTAGTATGTATCCATTTACAGTATTTTGTGGATGTTGTACATCTCAATAATATTATTCGAGGAATAAAGATTAAAATGTTCGTGCGTGTGCGTGTGAGTGCGTGTATCTGATATTAAGGTGCAATACAGTGAGAATAAACGAGTTTGTATTTGAAAGTGCATGACAATATATAAACACATTACAAGAATACAAACTATTTGAGATAAATACAACTAGTAATGGAAATATCTTCTATACAGATATAATGCAATTAGTTGATTATTTTGCTATGTGAATGAAGAAAAAATAGAGCAAAGCTGCATGATACAAGTATTCCCCTGAATAAATCATACATAATCCATAGAACTACTACTCAATGGAGTTTACTTCCTTGCAGTTCTCTCCACAAATTTACAACCTGCAACAATTTATGTCCAATTGTACAAACATTTTATGAATGGAGGATGCCTTATAATTATTATCACTGCTTAACTAAGGGTGAAGCAGGTTAGTGGATGGACTAGTTGCCCAACACTGTAGACAAATAGTGCTAAAAAAATGCATAGGCCTCTGAATCGGATGGACCCAAAGTTTAGTGGTCAAACCTGTAAGTCCTTCAGCATAATGTCACGGGTTGTCCTTATCACAGGGGATAGGTCCGCTTGGGGGCATTTTGTGTGTGGCCACCCTCATAAAGGGGAGTATGGCTTCCGGCAATAGATATATAGATAGGATGCCTTTAGGCATTTGTTTTCCTTCCTCTATGCATTGTCTCTTATAAACAAATATCATACCAGTTACATCAGTATCTTAAGAATAAATCATACATACCACTTACTTCAGTGTCTTCAATATACCACGTTATATAAACCCATGTATAAACAAGACACACGCACACAGACTGAGGTAAACCACATGAGGATGGCTGCGTTGGGTAAACATAGACTCCAGGATAACTTGCAAACACAAACACACTCTAAGGTTCTCACACGTAGGTTTGTGGAGAGAGAGAGAGAGAGAGAGAGAGAGAGAGAGAGCGAGCGAGCGAGAGCGATAGAGAGTGAAAGTGTGTGTGTGTGGGTTTTTTTTTTGTCTATATGGATGAGGGAGAAGGCTATACTGCCTGTGACAAATACCTACCCCGGAGTAAAATGAGTGACAGGGCCAAAATCAAGATATGTTCGAGCAAAAATGCCTGGATACATGGAGTTTAAAGTCATTTAAGTCATAGGATGATGGAAAGATTGATTCAGGGAGAGAGTTCCAGAGCTCACCTGTTAAATAGAAGAACGATTGGGAATATCGTTTCACTGTTGGGTTGGAAAGTTGCACAGAGTAGGGGTGGGATTGTGTTACAAGACAGGTGCTACATACTCTATGCAGAAAAGGTGGTATACACTAAGAGAACTCTGAGAACACTGCATATTATAATAGTGGTAGAATAGCAAGAGAGATGCAACACTGCGTCGAAGAGAGAGAGATTGCAGAGGATCGTGAGTGGACGTAAGTTAATGAGACGAAAGGCTATCTTTTCTACTTCATCTAGAAGTGTTGTGCGAGAGGATCCTCCCCACACATGTGAACAACACTTAATTCAGGGCCGAACAGATCAAAAAGATGTGCAGGGGTAAATATCCCCCGGAGGCGGTTGAGCACACCCAGCTTCTGGGAAGCTGTTTTAGCAAGAGTGATAATATGGTCTTTCCAAAAGAGATTAGAAGAAAAAGAAACACCCAGGATACTGAGAGAAAATGAAGGGTTGATCCGTGTATTGTTGAATATAGGGGATTAATCTGTGGGAATGGAGAAATTCGGTTTTGGAAGCATTGAAAGTAACTAGATTGTCTGTGCCCAAGTTGAAAATGGTTGATAGATCAGAAGATAATTGTTCTATGGCCTCACATAAATTATTGAGTGATTGCTTGCTGGGGCGTTCTGAAAAGCAAGTTGAGTAGTGTAAGGTAGAGTCATCAGCATATGAATGGATAGGACTGGAAGTATAGGTGAGAAGATCATTAATGAATATTAGAAAGAGAACTGGAGATAGAACAGAGCCCTGACGAAAAGTGGACTTGATATGTTGAGGAAGCTAACGGTGGCCGTCCAGAACCGCAGGGATGGAAACCGAAGGAAGGTAGTTTAGAAATTATTGAATTGTGCCATACTCTATATTATTCGAAGGCCTTTGATATGTCTACGCAATATATAAAGTCTCACCGAAGACCCGAAAGGAGTATGACTAAGAGTTAGTAAAATATGAAAGCGATCACCATTAGAGCGACCCCTAAGGAAGCCATACTGGCGATCTGAGAATAGATTGTGAGAAGAGAAATGCTTAAGACATTTTGAAGTAAGAATAGTTTCAAAAACTTAACAGATGCAAGAAATGAGAGCAATTGGACGATAGTTGGATGGTTGAGAGCAGTCACCTTCTTTGAGACAAGTTGAATGAGAGCAAACTTCCAGCAAAAAGGGAAGACATTAGAGGAGAGACAGAGATGGAAGACTTTGCCTAGGCAAGGAGTCTGCACGCAAGCACAGTTTATTAGTACAACAGGAGGATTACCGCCTTCTTAGTATTAACTCAAGGAACGCATAATTGAGGTGTTTATATTAACCCTCTCACGACCATAGGACGTAGAGGTTGCCAGATTAGCAATAAGAAATAGATTACTCTCACTGTTATAATTACCTCTCCAAAATTAGTTTTCTACCCACAGCTAACTCAAAGACAACTGCAGAGGTTGAAGTAAACAAACTAAAGGTTTATAGATACCCCTGACAGTAACAAAGGATTTAAAGTATCCTAATAGGCTCAAAAATCACGTCCGGATGTGAGAGGGTTAAAAGTACCGCATATACAGAATAAACACTTTGATTCTTACAGAATTTGTAATATTTACCATTTAAAGCATTATTCTCCTCCATCAGAGGAAAAAGAGCTGATAATTGAGGAGGGTGGGAGAGGGGCGTAAAAAAGGGGGGAAAGGGGAATGGACACATGTGGAGGAGTGGTAGTAAGTACTGGAGGGGAGTTATCTCACCTAATCACATATTGCTCTATTTTGAGTGCCTGTGGGGTGTTGTATAAGGGGTTTTTCATGGCCTTGCTTCAGTGAGGCCTATCACATATGCTATACAGATACTTCCATAAGGCTTATCGCGCTTGCCGGTTTAAGCCCAGAGAGGGTAGAAAGAACATCTTTAGAAGAGATTTGGATATTAGACATAAGTAGGGAAGAAGGAGGAATAGCACCGGAATCATTCGGGGTGCAGTTTCTAGCGAAAGTTTTGGCGAAGAGTTCAGCTTTGTCAGAGGAAGAAGTGATGGTTGTGCTGTCAGAATAGAAAAGGGGAGGAAAGACGAGGAAAACAAATTGTTGGATAGGTTTTGGCTAGATGTCAGAAAGCTTGGAAGCAGCTAAAGTTACATAGTTCAGTGCATTTATTTTTGATGAAAGAGTATTTGGCGAGTCGTCGAAGAATAGATTTGGCTTGATTCAGGGCAGAAACATGATGAGAATGAGATTCTTGAGTTTGAAGGTGGTGGTACCGGTACGCTTGAATGTTTCCTCCTTATTGCGGACAGCAGTTTTTTTTTTTTTTTTTTTTTTTTCTATGTGATTGAGGGAGGTAAAAGGCATAACTGCCTATAGCGAGTGCCTCCCCCATAATTGAAAGAGTGACAGGGCCAAAATCAAGGGACGTTCGAGCCAAAATGCCTGGACACACGGAGTTTGAAGCAATTTAGGTCATAGGAAGCGGGAAAAACTGATTCTGGGAGAGAGTTCCAGAGCTCAGCTGTTGAGTAGAAGAAAGTTTGAGAGTAACATTTCACTCTTGGGTTGGAGAGTTGCACAGAGTAGGGGTGGGATTGAGTTGCAAGACGGGTACCACGTGCCCTACGTAAAGGAGGTGGTATGCACTGGGATAGCTCTGAGGAACACTGATTATTATAGTAGCGATAGAATAGCGAGAGAGATGCAACATTGCGGCGGAGAGAGAGAGATTGCAGAGAGTTGGTGAGTTGATGGGAGTTAATGATGCGAAAGGCCTTCCTTTCAACCTTGTCTAGGAGAGCGGTGTGAGAGGAACCTCCCCACACATGTGAACAATACTCAATACAAGGGCGCACTATGCCCCTGTACAGAGCAAGAAGCTGTGCAGGGGAAAAGAACTCCCTAAGGCGGTTGAGCACACCCAGCTTCTGGGAGGCTGCCTTAGCAAGACTGGTGATATGGTCCTTCCAAATGAGAGCAGAAGAAAAAGAGACACCAAGAATATTGAGAGAAGATGAAGGGTTGATTTTTGTATTGTTGAAGAATAAGGGATAGTCCGCTGGGAGATCCTGACGGGTAGATAGATGGAGAAATTGGGTTTTGGAAGCATTAAAGTTAACAAGGTTTTCTCTGCCCCAATTGGAAATAGTATTTAGATCAGAATTTAAGAGTTGTATGGCTTCATTACGTTTGTCGTTGAGGGATTGCTGGCTGGGGCGTTCTGAAAAAGTAAGGGAGTAGTGTAAGGTTGAGTCGTCTGCGTATGAATGGATGGGAATTAAGGTACAGTTAAGGAGATCATTTATAAAAATTAGAAAGAGAATAGGAAATAGGACAGAGCCCTGAGGAACACCGGAGTTTATAGGGTGAGGAAGTGAACAATGGCCGTCCACAACCGCGGCTATGGAACGGCCGGAAAGGAAATTAGAGACAAAGGCACAGATGGAAGGATAGAAACCGAAGGAGGGTAGTTTAGAAATTAATGATTTATGCCAGACTCTATTGAAGGCTTTCGATATGTCTAGTGCAATAGAAAAAGTCTCACCGAAGTCCCGAAAGGAGGATGACCAAGAGTTAGCAAGATATGAAAGAAGATCACCAGTAGAGCGACCCTTAAGGAAGCCATACTGGCGATCTGAGAGCAGATTATGAGAAGAGAAATGCTTAAGAAATTTGGAAGCAAGAATAGTTTCAAAAACTTTAGAAAGACAAGAAATGAGAGCAATTGGACGATAGTTGGAGGGTTGAGAGCGGTCACCCTTCTTTGGGACAGGTTGAATGTGAGCAAACTTCCAGCATGAAGGGAAGATGTTAGAGGATAGACAGAGACGAAAGAGTTTGCCAAGGCAGGAAGTCAGCACGGAATCACATTTTTTGAGAACAACAGGAGGAACACCGTCCGGACCGTACGCCTTATTAGTGTTAAGCCCAGAGAGGGTAGAAAGTACATCTTTTGAAGAGATTAGGATATTAGGCATAAGTAAGAGAGAGGAGGGCGGAGAGGGAGGAATAGCACCGGAATCATCCAAGGTGGAGTTTCTAGAAAAAGTTTGAGCGAAGAGTTTAGCTTTGTCAGAGGAAGAAGTGATGGTTGTGCCATCAGAGTGGGAAAGGGGAGGGAAAGACGAGGAAGAGAAATTGTTGGAGAGGTTTTTGGCTAGATGCCAGAAAGCTTGGGAAGAGCTAGAGTTGTATAGCAAGCATGAGTAAACCAAGATTTTTTAGCATTAGACTGAGAGAAAGAGTATGGATGTATGCCCGAAAGGATTACCACGGTAATGCATTCAGCATTCTCCGAGGGTCCCCTGCCACAGAAGCAAAAATTATTCCATGGGAAATCAAAGAAGTACTGCCGAAGTGCCACAAACGCCAGCGGCTGGGAGGCTCGGGCAGTCGTACTGGAGAGATAGGACAGGTGACAGAGATAAGTTTATCGTCAGAGACCAAAGGAGAGAAAAGATCGACAGTATAAGTGGAAGGGTTAGAAGTTAGAAACAAGATATGAATGTTGGGCTGATATCCAAAGTCATCTGGGATATGGGTGGGTTGCTGGACCAACTGCTCTAGATCACTTAGGATAGAACAGATGTAGGTTTGTTTGCCAGGTTGGTCAGTCCAAAGAGAGGAGACCCATGGGCAGTGGTAGATGTTGAAATCTCCTAAGATGGAGATTTCTGAGAAAGTAGAGATGGATAGCATGTGTTCCACTTTAGAGTGTAGATAATAAAAGAATTTGGGAATGTCAGTGGAGTTATAGGAAAGATAGATAGCACATAAATATTTAGTATGGGAGTGACAGGATAGTTTGAGCCAAAAGTTGAGAAGTCGGGAATATGAGAGCAAGTGAATTTGATATGTACCTATACACAACATCCGCCTTTGGCTGTGAAGCTAGGATAGACAAAGTACAAAGGAGTACAAAGGAAATCAAGCAACAACAGATCTAGTGACCCTTCAAGGCTGCTTGTCCTCCAAAACACTGAGGATCAAGTGTCCAAACAGTGGTTTAGAGTGGGTAAGGGAACATTGGAAAGGGAACTACTGCCCTGCCACTAACGTGGCAGGACTAGGAAGTTAGTAGGGGACATATGGGTTAGTAACTGAGGGGAGGATAAAGTTATTCATTTACAAACGCAGTCAGTCGCGGGTTTGATGCGAGATATTTGTCTAGGCGGAATTTAAATGAATCAACGGTGCTGCAGTCTATAACGTTTCGGGGAAGCCCATTCCACAAGTTGACAACTCGATTGAAGAAGAAATTCTTAGATTCGTGCGAGTTAAAAGATTTACCAATAATTTTGCAACCGTTTCCCCGTGTGTAATTAGATTGGTCGAGTGAAGTACTTACTACAGTTCATATTGTCGATGCCTTTGATGATTTTGAACACTTGAATTAAGTCGCCTCTTAATCTGCGCTGGGTTAAAGGAAATAGATTTAATTCTCTAAGACGCTCTTCGTATGGTTTGTTCTTTAGGCTAGGTATCATTTTGGTAACTCTACGTTGAACTCGTTCTAGCTTGTTTATATCTTTTTGGTAATAAGGGCACCAGGATTGAACGCAGTATTCCAGAAGAGGGCGGACTAAGGAATTGTAAAGGGTTAGGATAACTTCTTTGGATTTATGCTCAAATGACCTGCCTATAAAGCCAATTATTTTGTTTGCCTTCTTAACAACTTCTGAACATTGTTGACTCGGTTTTAGGTTACTCGATATTGTTACTCCCAGATCAGTTTCTCTGTTTACATTCTTAAGCTGAGTGCCATTCATCGAATAGTTTGCTTTCTCATTTAGGTATCCGACATGTAGTACTTTACATTTATCCGCATTGAAACTCATTTGCCAAATTTGGGCCCAACATGACAATTTATCTAGATTGTGTTGCATATCGTCAACTTGTTCTTTTGAGAGTACGCTATTTGCAATTTTTGTATCGTCAGCAAATTTTGAGATTGTGCAGGTGAGACCCTCATCTATGTCGTTGATGTAAATTAGAAAGAGAATTGGTCCTAGTACCGATCCCTGGGGTACCCCGCTACTTACATTGGTCCATTTAGATGCCTTACCGTTTATGACTACTCTTTGCTTTCTGTTGTTGAGCCAATTTTCTATCCATTTCAACACACCGTCTTGTATTCCATGCGCTTTTAGTTTTAGCAGTAAACGTTTGTGGGGAACTTTGTCAAAGGCCTTTTGAAAATCAAGGTATATAATATCTACAGCTTTACTCTCATCGTAGAGGTTGAGGATATCGTGGAAGAAGTCTAAGAGGTTTGTTAAACAGGAACGTTTTTTACGAAAGCCGTGTTGAGTATCTTTAAGTATGTTATTTTCCTCTAAGTGATTTACGAGTCTGTCTCGTATGACCGTTTCTAGCATTTTACATACAACTGAGGTTAAGCTAATTGGACGATAGTTACTGGGTAGGGATTTGCTGCCTTTTTTGAATATCGGTGTTACGTTGGCTAGCTTCCACTGATCAGGCATAGTTCCAGACTGCAAGGATTTATTGAATAGTAATGTCAGTGGTTTGGAGAGCTCATTCTTAGCTTCCTTTAGAACTCTAGGCGAGATTGTATCAGGTCCTGGCGTTTTATTTACTTTGAGTTTATCTAAACAATTCAATACTTCTCTCTCTGTAACGGTGATATTGCTTAGAACATCTGAATTATCAATCTGAATCGGCGATGGTGTAGGGATATCACTGAGGTCTTCGGTTGTAAAAACTGATGCAAAGAAGGTATTGAGGGCATTACTCATTTGTACTTCGTCTTTGGTGTATTCTCCTTTTTCATCGACTAACGGTCCAACAGTTGAAGTAACTACTTTTTTCTTTCTGATATAACTATAGAATTCTTTCGGGTTTGTTTTACTTTGATTCGCAATATGTAACTCTAAGGTCTTTTTACTTTGCTTAATTAACTTTTTGGCTTTGCGTCGTAGCTCTACAAATTTCACCCGTTCTTCGTCATTTTGTGAGGATTTTAATCTATCATTAGCAAATTTTTTAGCAAGCAGGCAGTTTGAAATATCTTTATTCCACCATTTGGGCTTATTATTATGGCCTGGACGCCGTATTTTCGATGGTATGCAGTCTTGCACTGCTTTTAGGTAAGTGGTTTCGAATAACTTCCAAGATGTATTTATGTCGTTATTGTTAATTAAAAAGCTCCAGTCAGTTTCTTTAAACATAGCTCTAAGTTTATGGAAGTTTGCTTTCTTGAAATTAGGGACTTTTTCGATGCTACTATTTGGTTCGTTACTAGTAAACTTTAAAGTGAAAGTTATCGTACGATGGTCGCTGTTACTGAATTCATCACCAACATTCAAATTCTCTATCAATTCTTCTTTTGTTGCAAGTACAATGTCAAGAACGTTATTACCACGGGTCGGCGTTCGAACAAATTGATAAAGCGAACTCTCTTGCAAGTTCGTATACAAGTCATGTCCGGAGTGTGAAGTAAGAGTATCGCCCCACTTGGTCACAGGTAAATTAAAGTCGCCAAAAATTACGGTATCTTGTGAGTTACTTACATCTGCAATTTGTTCGTAAATTTCTCGGTCAGTTTGCACTGATTGAGCTGGAGGTCTGTATATTAACGCAAGTATTATTTTTGTACCTTTATTATTCTTTATTAGCACAAAAGATGTGTCGACGTTCACAATTTGAGGTTTTGACACGAGGGTCGGGTTAAGACTTTCTTTGATATAAAATAAAACGCCACCTCCATTTTTATTTATTCGGCTGTTCTCAAACATTACATAACCGGGAAGTGAATACTCTGCTAAAAAGTCTCTATCTTCTGTATTGAGCCAAGATTCTGTTATGCCAATCACATCATAATTTTCTGTAAACACTAGTTCCTCTAAATCTGAAAATTTATTGCGTATGCTACGAGCGTTTGCATAGAAAACCTTTAAAGTTGCGGTTTTAGAA
Source organism: Lithodes maja (assembly GCA_037953745.1). Classification (NCBI taxonomy): domain Eukaryota; kingdom Metazoa; phylum Arthropoda; class Malacostraca; order Decapoda; family Lithodidae; genus Lithodes; species Lithodes maja. The sequence goes on from JBAKBP010021334.1 coordinate 23,904, forward strand.
CTCGCATTACGTTCTTTCATCGAATTTTTGGTTCTGGTCGGATCTACATTTACATTCATGGCTGTCCTCGGTCCTCGGTCGTTATCCCTGACGGTTTTGAATTTGGGTCGTGTTGGTGGAGATTTATCCAAATTCGCGGTTCTTGACGGATTAGTATTTAATTCCTTTGTAGGTTGCCGTCCTCGCTGTCTTCGGTCCTCCTTCCTGGTTGTCCTGTGCTGAGTCGATTTACTCTGAGTGATGTACTCTACACACACAACATAACTCACGCCACACTTAACGCAGGGTATGCACTCTACACACACAATGCAACTCACGCCACACACAACGCAGGGTATGCACTCTACACACACAACGCAACTCACGCCACACTCAACGCAGGGTATGTACTCTACACACACAACGCAACTCACGCCACACTCAACGCAGGGTATGCACTCTACACACACAACGCAATTCACGCCACACTCAACACAGGGTATGCACTCTACACACACAACGCAACTCACGCCACACACAACGCAGGGTATGCACTGTACACACACAACGCAACTCACGCCACACACAACGCAGGGTATGCACTCTACACACACAACGCAACTCACAACGCAGGGTACGCACTCTACACACACAACGCAACTCACGCCACACTCAACGCAGGGTATGTATGTACTCTACACACACAACGCAACTCATGCTACACTCAACGCAGGGTATGCACTCTACACACACAACGCAACTCACGCCACACACAACGCAGGGTATGCACTCTACACACACAACGCAACTCACAACGCAGGGTACGCACTCTACACACACAACGCAACTCACGCCACACACAACGCAGGGTATGCACTCTACACACACAACGCAACTCACGCTACACTCAACGCAGGGTATGCACTCTACACACACAACGCAACTCAGGCCACACACAACGCAGGGTATGCACTCTACACACACAATGCTATTCACACCACACTCAACGCAGGGTATGTACTCTACACGCACAACGCAACTCAACGCAGGGTATGCACTCTACACACACAACGCAACTCATGCCACACACAACGCAGGGTATGTACTCTACACACACAACGCAACTCATGCTACACTCAACGCAGGGTATGTACTCTACACACACAACGCAGGGTATGCACTCTACACACACAACGCAATTCACGCCACACACAACGCAGGGTATGTACTCTACACACACAACGCAACTCACACTACACTCAACGCAGGGTATGTACTCTACACACACAACGCAGGGTATGCACTCTACACACACAACACAATTCATGCCACACTCAACGCAGGGTATGCACTCTACACACACAACGCAACTCACGCCACACTCAACGCAGGGTATGCATTCTACACACACAACGCAACTCACGCCACACTCAACGCAGGGTATGTACTCTATACACACAACGCAACTCACGCAACACACAACGCAGGATATGCACTCTACACACACAACGCAACTCACGCCACACTAAACGCAGGGTATGCACTCTACACACACAACGCAACTCATACCACTCAACATTGATTATGAACGCTATATACACACAACGCAAGATATACACACACAAAGCATTTCACGCCACACATTCATTATATGAACGCTAAATAAGCACAACGCAAGATATGCACTCAACGCAACTCACGACGAAGGATATGCACTCTACACGCACAATACACGTCAAGAACAACGTAAGGTTACAAAGACATGAACGTCAGACACCACCGAGTTAATTAATAGCTTTAATATTAATGCAAGATCATACCCACTTCCAGGAACACTAAGGGGGTGACCTGCATTGTTTCTCTCCTTTTCTCACATTCTCTGGCGTTCATCCATTCGGCCCCATTCACCCTACTGTTTTAAGACGTTTATCCCTATCCAGGTGTCGATTTCTTCCTGGTGAGCAATAGCGAACCAGCATTGTATGGAGAAGTACGGCTTCGCCGGAGACATTTTTCTATCGAAAAATGTAGAAATTTAGCCTGCTGTCATAATTTGTTAAATATATGCTGCCTCGCTACCGCTCGTCAGGAAAAATTCAACACCTGGATGGGGTTAAACGTCTTAAAACAGTAGGCTGAAAAGGGCCGAATGGATACAACCCAGAGAGAGAGGGAGAGCAAAAAACAAGGTGGGCCCCATTAATACATGAAGGTAAAGTCATATACTGTATATACCTTAAAACTGGGAGGAATACAGTGAAGCCATCATATCCCGTCAGCCGTTCACAACACTTGTACGGTCGCGTTAATAAGTCATGTTCCAGCTGTCTTGGCTTGCTCTGTGCCGTGTTAATGTCCATCAGAAGTTGAATAGGGTGGGTAAGTGTAGGAATATGGTTGTATATCTTAATGAAAAAGAAGAAATCATGTGTAAATATTGCTGATACCAATTATTGATCAAAACATAATTGGTGCCGGGTCATGACTTATTAGCACGACTTTACTGGTTAAAAGGGGAGGCACACCGTTTGTTTGGTCTAGTAATTCATTTATTCATATGTTTTTTTCTTATTTTCCTTCCTAGACTTCCATCAAGCTTAGAAAAACACACCCTAGATCCCCCTTCAAGATAAATTTGTACATTTATCGGTAGAAAAATGTCCCGGCCGAAGGCCGCTTCCTCTTAAAATTGCAGGCTCGCTATCTCTCGCCAGGAAATAATCGACACCTAAATGGCACGAAAGGTCTTAAAATTTACAACGAAATGGGGCGAAAGGTATTAAAATCGCCAAACTAATGGACCGAACGTCTTATAATCTCAAAACTAGTGGGGCTAAACATTAGGGAGAAAGGGGTCCAGAAAAACGGTCTGCCTCCCCTTAATGTGTTGGGACTGTACTCGGGTAATACAGGTATTATGCACACCACGCAACGTATGAACGCTATGTACAGTTGGTCACATGGTTTTTGTATACACTCTATGGTTTTATGCATGGAAGGAAATAATGACTGACTTGCAGGAATAATTTGCTATCAAACCGTAAGTTGGTCATAATTATTATTTAGATACTGCAAATGAAAATAAGTTTTAATTCCATCATACTAATTTGCCTTCCATGCATAAAATCGCGGTTTATATATATATATGTGGGGGGGTTTGGGGGGGAGGGGGGCCACCGTAGTCACCTATACAAATAACTGGATATAATTTAGACAGTGAACAATAAATGAGAGAAAAGTCAGTCTAATTAATCCTCGTTTCGGCTATGACCTCAGAATAATCAAAGTTCCTTAGATTCGGTAACTATAAATGGCAAGAGAACTAACAATAGTTAGCCTAAATTCCTAATTGTATAGTATTTCTCACTAATACATGGATACTGGCTTCAAACCATATCGCTCACCACCAGGGTACTTTACCACTCTAGTGTACAGTATAATGTATTAACATCTACACAAACTTGTTTCTGAATAGAGTAACTAGGGAAGAACAGTATCATGAGGAAGGGGAGGGGGGGGGGGGGTCAGGGGGTACTAGGCCCCTTCCAAGGTAAAGGATTACCTCGCTGTACCAAATAACCCAGGGAATCTGATGACGCTTGCGTTAATTTAACCTACCTGGCCTGATGCCATGCTAATTTCGTAAGATTACGAAAAACGTTTAGTTATTTGTAACATAATATTTGTGTAATATAACAAGTATTTAGATTCGTTTGCTAATGGGCACTGATGCCTGGAACGATATTATGCGACACACACACACACACACACACACACACACACACACACACACACACACACACACACACATTAGTTCACACACCCATTCACATACAAACACACACACAATAGTACAGTATACAAATATACACACACACACATACACACACACACATATATACACACACACACACACATATATACACACACACATACATATTAGTTCACACACCCATTCACATACAAACACACACACAATAGTACAGTATACAAATATACACACACACACACACACACATACATTAATACAGTACACACACACACACACGCGCGCACACACACACACGCACGCACGCGCGCACACGCACGCGCACACACACACACACACACACCTACACACACACGCACTACAATTGAGCTCCTAGTGTAATTACAGGCACGGATTTCTCATTACAATCGGTAACAGTGTCCAGGCCACGGCGTTTGCACGAAGAGGGAGAGTACGTACTGTCTTGTGTGTTACGTACCACTCCACGCCGATGGTACGAAAATCAGGTGAAAACGCGGTAATGTACAGTTGCCCACGTGAATTGCTATACCCTCTGCGATATTATGCGTGGAAGGAAATGTAATATGCATTAAAATTTTAAATGGCAGTGCAGTAGATACATTAATATTACCAAATTAACGGTTTTATAGAGATCTATTATTGTAAATCCATCACACTAATTCTAATTCTATAAATAAACCATGGAGGGTATGCAAATGTATGAGACCAACTGTACCCACACGGATTTTATGAATATCCCGGATAACACGGCAATATGCGAGTCCTACTCGTCCTACACCGGTAATTGTATTTGATGGCCGCTTTTATATTACCCAGGGCTACCACACGCTAACTGGTTTATATATCACAACGGAAGGAACGAGTCAATGGCCTACTTGATGTACTATACGGAGGCCTTTATATCATATTATACTATATTATATCGTCTTGATAGCGTAATGCATAAGTGCGCGAAATTTCGATGTGAGTATCCTAGGTTCGAGTTCTTGGAGTGCCACATATATTTGTTGATTTAATTAATTGAGTTTAGAAGTAAAGTTGGTTGGTTGAAAAAAATATATAATTATATTATATTATATTATATACAGTATACTGTGTATATATATATATATATATATATATATATATATATATATATATATATATATAAGTGAGAGAATCTGTGTGTGCATGTGTGTGAAACTAGAGTGAGAGTGAGTGTGTGTGTGAAAGAGAGAGAGAGCGAGAGTGAATGTGTGTGTGTGTGTGAGTGAGTGAGAGCGAGTGAATCAGAGAGCCTGAGAGAGAGTCAAGACTCAACTATATACCTGAACTACCCCCCCCCCCCCCCCTCCATCCCTCCCACCACCACCACCACCACCACCAGACCCCCCTCCCCCTCCTCATCCCTCTTATGAATATGTATGTACACAGTGCTCCCCGGTGTAGGGTGTACAATGTAACACTATGTACGGTCACGGAGGGGAAGCTGCCTGCCTCATGTTATGTACGTACACACCTACACAACAATGGCAAAAGGAACTGCCAACAATTATTAGAATGGATTATAACGCCAATTAAGGGGAGTCACCGGTTTTGTTTATCTTTCTCTCCTTTTCTCTCTTTCCCTGGCTTGTACCCATTCGGCCCCATGCAGCCAACTGTTTCAAGACGTTTATCCCCATCCAGGTGTCGACTTCTTCTTGGCGAGCGATAGCGAGCCAGCATTGTATGGAGAAATCCGGCTTCATAAATTAAGCTTGCTGTTAAAACAAAAATGTATTATATGCTGGCTCGCTACCGGAAAATATTGACATCTGGATGGGGGTAAACGTCTTAAAACAGTAGGCTGAATGGGGCCGAATGGATACAAGCCAAAGAGAGAGGGAGAGCAAGATAAAACAAAAAAGCAAGGTGGGCTCCCCGAACACTTTTGACGTAATTAGATGTCACTACAGACGAGATCATTTAACCCCTTTCAGTAATATAGCGGGTTCTTTATTGCTAACACTAGACGATTGATGCAGCTTATGCAGGATCTCTAGCCATCAAAGTTGTAAAATGTATCTCAATTAATCTGTTGACTCTCACACACCTTTTATAAGCTTTTAAAAAACTCATCTAATACTAGCCATAGTAAAACGAAAGAATGCTTCATGGCATATACATATGGTTAAGGGAGCCCACCTCGATGTTTTTATCTTTATCTCCCTCTATCTCTGGCTTGTATCCATTCGGCCCCATTCAGCCTACTGTTTTAAGACGTTTACCCCCATCCAGGTGTCAATATTTTCCTGGCGAGCGGTAGCGAGCCAGCATATAGATATTTTTGTTTTGACAGCAAGCGAAATTTTGTAAATTTTTCTATAGAAAAATGTCTCCGGCGAAGCCAGATTTCTCCATACAATGATGGCTCGCTATCGCTCGCCAAGAAAAAATCGACACCTGGATGGGGATAAACGTCTTCAAACAGTTGGATGAATGGGGCCGAATGGATACGAGCCAGGGAAAGAGAGAAAAGGAGAGAAAGATAAAAACAAAGCAGTGACCCCCCTTAACAGAACGGAAAATAAACACCATATGAGAAGGAGCACTTTATTGACAGTATGTGAAGGTAGCAGAGAAATGTCAATAATGTGCTCTACCGCAAATGGTGTTTTTATCCACGGAAGAGTTATCGTTCAGTCTGGAGAAGAGGTATATACAAGGCGGTGACATTTATAGACAGACAGACAGACATACATAGATGGATACATAGATATACAAAGAGAAGGATAGACAAATATAATATCCACAACATAAAAAAACAATTATGAATAAGATAGATAGATAGAGATATATCTAGCGGATTCGTTACTAGAAGTTCTCATCCTGCTTCTAGATGAGTTTAACAAGGAGTCAGAACCACTAAATCTATATATCCAGTATAGATAGATAGCTGGATAGATAGATAGATAGATAGATATGTATATACTTACTTATTTATTTATTTATTTATAATTATACTCATGTGTATTTATTTATTCATTTTCAGATTTTTTTTTTATTTTTTATTTTTTTTTATTTTTTTTATTTTTTTTTACAAATTGCATGCCTTTAGAACTGCGTAGCGGACTATATTTTAAGTTGCCTGCATTTCAACCCGGGTGCTTGTGGGTGCGCGAGGGTCTAGCCAAGCACGGTTCCGCCTACGAGCCCCTGATTTACTGAGTGCATCCAGGCAGATTTACGACCTTATGAAGACATTATGGGAATGAATTATTGAGACCGAGGTGCACGAACGATTTTTAACAGACAATTTTCGATGTCATTTTTTTCTGGCAACATTAACGATTTTTACAGGCAATTTTTATATGTGATTTTTTTCTGGCAATATTATGAGGTTCTTTAGGCACATATTGAGACGGAGGTACACGAACGATTTTCAGAGGCAATTTTCGATGTCATTATTTTCTGGCAACATTATGAGGTTCTTTAGGCATATATTTTGGAGTGCTATCAGTTAATAGACTGAAGATAAAGTATATTAGGATTCTGTACTATTATGTAACTTGAATACAGTTATTTGCCAGACCAGAATTGCCGGATTAAATTGCCATAAACATCGATCGTCTGACTCTGATTTTAACTGATCGATCCACGAGTTAACAGATATCTGGTCAGTTGCTAATACTTCAGTTATATATATATATATCGCCTTAATATTTACAGTAACTAATTTCAAGTTGCCATGTTCTCACTTGGGTAGCTTATGGTAGTTCGATTTATGATGATTATACGCAAAGCTTAATTAGAAGTAGTTGTAATAGTCTCTCTCTCTCTCTATATATATATATATATAATATATAATTTGTTGTTTTCCCTATATTCCAACTACTCCCTCTCGGGCATAGGCTGAGAGCCTGTACATTCAACCATACATACAACGGTGAAGCCCGTGAGGTCTCGTTCCAAGCTAGAGAGTGAAACATGGGAAGCACGTTGAGATGCAACCAGCCCCCGCTATCTTGCCTTCGCATGATGCACAGGGCTCGGCTGCCCACCCACGGTTCGAAGCAGCCCCATCTCCGAAGCTGCCTCACCCCAGTGCTTCACTGTCTCATCCCTCAGACTCGGACCCTCACTCTCAGAACGCCATCTATTGAGCAATGAACTCACTAGGCATTGTCCCCCTGTAGCCTATTTTTAATATGGGAATATTTATACAGTGTTATTTAATCAGGGAACAATGAGGGTATTTTATTGCCATTTCGGTGGGCTGTGTGGTAAAGGTTGGCACAGCACACATTCCATCCCAATAGCATGACCACTCCACCACACTTTGACTGATCTCTGTTTCCTAGAAGACCGTGAATACAAATAAGTAGTGAAGCTCTCGTACAAGATCATTATTAGACTGTTGGGAAGGAGGACCATAAATACCTAGAAACCCTATAGTAACAGAGATCGACCAACCTCCCATTTTGGTGCCACTGGTGTATTTAAACTCTCTTAAAAACTCAAATTTGTCAATCCCCATAATAAACATTGGGTAATACTAATACAGGATATAAAATGTTGTCTCTGATTCGTATATGCCACACAATCCAAAATAAACGATCACCCCTCTGTTAGCTATATACGGCCCCAAAATGGCGTCCAAGGAAAGAGGTGTCCAGTCTCTCTAGTACTACAGGCTCTCCATGATTACCGTGTGATGAGTTAGGGTCATTATTCACTTTGGTACAAAATGAAGGAGACTTTTGGCCAGAGAGGGACACTGATGTACTCTATTATACAGCAAGTCAACGTAATTATCATGTGTTAGTGAACTATTATTTATTACATTTATATTAGTAAACGATTCATTATATTTGTCTAGGTTTTATCATATTTTATATTATTTATTTATTTATTTATTTATAATTATTTGTGTACTCTTTTGTAAGGGACAGTAATTTTAATCAGGCAGTATATATAATGAGTCCATCATGCTGTATATACAGCGCTGTGATCTTAGGAGCAAAGCCCAAGCACCTTATCAACCGTGCATGATAAGATGCTTGGTTCATACTCCTAACATCGTGGGCTCCAATACGGCCAGAGCTATAAATATTTACATACAGTATACTCACGTGCATCTATATGCTTACAAAGATATATATATATATATATATATATATATATATATATATATATATATATATATATATATGGCATACATACAAAATCGCTCCTATGAATATGAGGAATATCAGATTTTTTTTGTTTTTTATTTCTAAGATTCCTTTCAAGTTAAATCAATTACTACGAGCACTAAAAACCCAGAGTGTTCCATACAACTCACCCTAGGGACTGTGTGTTACTCAGTTACTTGTTCGTCAAGGGGAATCCACGCAATGCGAGCTAAGCTCATTATTATCGCGCCTCCTTAACTGGGAATGTATTGCGTGAAATGCATGTTAAGTGTTTTATGTACTGATGGAATGGCTGTGGATGTGTGTGTAGTCTGTATTTAGCCAATTGGCGACATCGGAAACGAAGGCTTAGGGTGGATCTGTATGGTACCATTCTCACTATAGACGGTACCGTTTCGCCCGAAGGCTTAGGTAGCCATCAGCTTAGGTGAACCATATGATACCCATCTCGCCTTGTACCATTTTTGCCAACCCCAGATGGGACGTCACAACGTCGTCCACTTATTCCAGGTACCTATTTACAGCTAGGTGAACTGAGGCTAACACATGAAAGGAGACAAGCCCAATTTGTCTCCGCCCGGCCGGGGATTGAACCCCCGACCCCTCGTGTGTGAGACGAGAGCTCTACCTACTAGGCTACGGGCTGTGTGTGTGTGTGTGTGTGTGTGTGTGTGTGTGTGTGTGTGTGTGTGTGGAAAGGGGGAGGGGGCCGAAACTCAACAACAATGATTATATTTGACGTATATTAGTCAGTATGTACAGTCAAAATCTATAATCATACTCATGAACTGTGTATATTTTAAGCTATTTCGTAACACCTACCTTTGCCAGTCCTAACATGGTTCTAATAGCTCGTGTATATATATATATATATATATATATATATATATATATATATATACCGGTAGTCTCAGTTTACAAATATCCCACAATTTTGCTTATTTATAAATATACGAGTGTAATGTATGTTTTTTTCTTGTTTTACATCACTGATGATGACAAAGTTATGTGTCGAAACGTCTGGAAAATAAAGATGTTGTTTGTTGCAACGCTTGTCATCCTTTTCCTCTCTCTCTCTCTCTCTATATATATATATATATATATATATATATATATATATATATATATTGATAATAAAAACTAAATAAAAAAAAGGGTATTATATTCCAGCTGATGGTAAATTGAATCCCTTACCACCTGATTTGTCGATACTTAATGTAAAAACATGCAAATATTATATCTGTATCATAGAAATACCAAGTTGACGAACTATACCACATATTTCGCTCCATAATCTTCGTAATAGCTGATTAATTAAGACGAGAACAAGCCAAATTACCTTCAGCTGGAAATAAACAGACTATAGTTCTATGTGTCGCGCCGTAGAAGTGTCCAGATATCGTTTGATTGGTTTTCATTTTTTTCCATCATAATTTTAGATTTCACAAAAATGATCACCAAAGTTATCGACGAATACCAGTAAACATGAAAAAAATGTGTATCAAAAATATTATTGCAGGATTCTTCAGTAAGTGTTAATTAATATCATTGAGCAAAAGTTAATCATCCCCATGAGAGTGCAATATTAATATAGCCCGGATTTTATAATATACATGTTCTCCCATTTTATAATATACATGTTCTCCCATTTTATAATATACATGTTCTCCCATTTTATAATATACATGTTCTCCCATTTTATAATATACATGTTCTCCCATTTTATAATATACATGTTCTCCCATTTTATAATATACATGTTCTCCCATTTTATAATATACATGTTCTCCCATTTTATAATATACATGTTCTCCCATTTTATAATATACATGTTCTCCCATTTTATAATATACATGTTCTCCCATTTTATAATATACATGTTCTCCCATTTTATAATATACATGTTCTCCCATTTTATAATATACATGTTCTCCCATTTTATAATATACATGTTCTCCCATTTTATAATATACATGTTCTCCCATTTTATAATATACATGTTCTCCCATTTTATAATATACATGTTCTCCCATTTTATAATATACATGTTCTCCCATTTTATAATATACATGTTCTCCCATTTTATAATATACATGTTCTCCCATTTTATAATATACATGTTCTCCCATTTTATAATATACATGTTCTCCCATTTTATAATATACATGTTCTCCCATTTGTCTTAGATATCTTGCTTACACAATTGTTCTTATGCATGACCGAAGAACTTTGGACCTTTAATATTATAATGATAGACCATAACTAACTTCATCGTATCCACATAAAAAAAATACTGGAATATAACAATAAATATATAAAACATGCAAAAGTGTAGATGATATGCATTAATAATACAGATAATTAATTTTAAAACTAAGTACAGCATGATATAACTTTTAAATTTTATATGACGAAAACAAAAATGGTGAAAATAAGTGTTACATGTTGGAGAAAGGTATAGTAATGTATGATAATTGAGTACAATTATCTTTCTAGGGATTAAACTAAATTAAATTGAAACTATTTACTCAAATGAATAAGCACAAATAACAATGGAGCAAATATTCGTCAACAACATAATACTTTCATTAATTAAAAAATAAACAAGTCAGAAAGGGGACGTAAATGCACTTAAGCAAAACATATCCCCTGCAGAAAGAGGGACCACACAAATCTGATGCAATGCACGACATAGCTCAAGCAAAGCCCACACAAAAAGAAAACAAAAAACGGGGGCTTAATACCCGACATATACAAGTTGAGTTTGGAAGGGGAACTAAATTAATCTTGTCAAGAGAAAATACGCCCCTCAGAGAAAACAGTCAAAATAACACAGGGGGGGCCTAGGGTGACGGACTTCTATTGGGACACTTGGGTCATCTGAGTCAACACTGCGGCCATGTTGTGTACCTCGTGTTAAATTCTGTGCTGTATAGTTACGAATATTCCCGTCGTTGGCGGTCACTCCTGTACGTCAGTGTGTGTGTGTGTGTGTGTGTGTTCCAAGTATACCTCCGGACATAGGCTTACAGGGCTTACAGCCTGTAGATTCAACCACTCAACACGGTGAAGTCAGGAGGTCTTATTCCAGACAATGAGTGAGACACCGAGACAGTTTGAAAATTGCAACCCGCTCGTTCATGGTATTACCTTCGTAGACCTACGATGCATGGTTGTCCCCTCGTGGCCCATTGCAACTCCGACTTATCGAAGCTGCATCACCACTGTCTCACACTCTCATCTCACAATTTCGGATATCTCTCGCTCTGTCTAAAATGTCACCTATTGAGCTGTTTATTCACTAGGCACTGCCTCCATAGTATAATTTGAAAATGGTAATGTTCGTACATGTTAATTTATTGGAAATAACAAGGGTATTTTTATGGCGTGTCAGTGCACTGATACAAAGTACAGCACACATTCCATCCCAATAATATCTTCTCATTGACACATCGGGATATGATACCGGGACTTTGAGATTACCAGTCCAGTACCAAGACTACTCCACCACACTTCCCTTTAAGCACTCCGGGTGAACAACATGGCAGCTTGGCAAGTAGTGTCAAGAAGGTTACGGGTCAACTCCTCCTAGATGCCCCCGCTTGGAGTCACCTGTCCCGCGGTCCCCTCGCCCTTACTTCACTTTTATACAGGGTGCTGGAGGCAAGTGGAGAGGGGGAAGGGGGGGGGGGGGATGAAGGGGTGGAGGATAAGAAGAGATGGATGGGGTGGTGGTGGGGAGGAGTAGATGGTGGTGATAAAGGAGTGGTAGAGGGGAAGGTTAAGAAGAGGTAGAGGTGGTGGAGGAAAAGAGATGGTAGTGGTGATGTTGCTGTTGGTGATGGTGGTGGTAATGGTGGTGGTGCTGGTGTGGTTAATATTGGTGGTGGTGGTAATGATGGTGAATGGGTGGTGGAGGTGGGAAAGAGGTGCTGTTGGTGGTGATAAACGGTAGAGATAGAAGAAAGGGGAGCTGAAGGTGGTGGAAGTGATGCTGGAGAGAACTATTCATAAAATACACTGCTATAGAATTCCGCTACCTATGTTAATCTACCTTCAGTCAAGTTGCCATTACCAGTGCCTAATAGTCTCCAAATATTGCCAGGAAAAGTTGACTAAAAAGGCTCTAATGTGATACCTACTTAAGACAAATAAAGTGTGAAGGAAGAGGTGAAGAGGAGGAGGTAAAAGAGAGAAAGAGCAAATTTAAATAGAAACTAGATCGTAGATAAGTCCAGGAATGAAAGGAGAAAGGATGGCGAAACGGAAGAGCTATGAGTGGTAAGAGAAAGAGAGAAAGAGAGAGAGAGAGAGAGAGAGAGAGTAAAGCTAAGACAAATCAAGGGATATAAGAAGAAAGGCTGGCGAAACAGAAGATTAGCATCTAACATATGAGATGAGAAGATTACAAATGCAAGAGAGAATGCGAGAATAACAAGAATTGAGCAAAAGAGAGAGAGAGAGAATGAGAAAGAGAGAGAGAGAGAGAAGACAGACAGACAGGCAGACAGACAAACATTCAAACCCAGACAATACAAAGACACAGACACACACACACCCAGACGAAAAATAGACTCAGACCATAGACTCCTTTAAAGGAGTCTATGACTCAGACAGACACACACACACAAACAAACACAGACAACAAAACTCACACAAACGAGAGAAGTAGACCAAAATGCACCCCTCTGACGTCCCATGGATTACTCCTCGGATCAAGAGACTGATGCAGAATCGGAACAAGGCCTTCTACACGGACAACAATCGCTACAAGGACCTACGCAACATTGTGATAAGGGAAATCCGTTGGGCGAAGAAGTCCTACTACCCTACAAAGATTCATCATTTAAAACAAACCAATATCAGTCAGTGGTACTCTAAAATTAAGAATCTTTGTGGCTTAAGTAGTGGGACTCCTTCGATCCCCTGTGTTTCCCATGTCCCTCGTGTAGATGCACCTGAACTGATAAATAATCACTTCTCTACCATCTGCCAAACCCTCCCCAAACTAGACCGCACCAACCTCCCTGCCTTCCTCCCATCCCCTTCCCCCCCAGTAACTGTTCAAGAATTTGAAGTGGCCAAAAAGCTTTCCAGTTTCAAATAAAAAAGATCAACAACCCCAGTAGACCTACCCATGAAAATATACAAAGAATTTTCGGTGGAATTTGCCACCCCCCTTTGCTCGATAATTAATGCCTCCTTAAGGCAAAGTAAATGCCCTGCAGACTGGAAAACTTCATACGTCACTCCAATCCCCAAAACCCCCTCCCCACATTCTCTTAATGAACTCAGACCAATTGCCATTACGCCCATCCCTAGTCTAATCTGTGAGGACTTTGTATTCACCTGGGCTTACTCACAAATCCGTCACTTGATAGATCCCCAACAGTTTGGCAACGTAAAAACCTCCTCCACCACTCACTGTCTTATTAGCTTCCTAGATTATATTTACACAAATCTTGAGAAGAGAAAGACTTCCCTCGCCCTTGCCTTTATTGACTTCAGGAAAGCATTTGACCTTGTTGACCACACCATCATCATCAACAAAGCCATAAAGTTGGGGCTACATCCTACCCTGGTTGCGTGGTTGACCGACTTCCTTAGTGACAGACGACAAGCAGTGCGATACCAAGGCTTCATCTCCACCTTCCTAGACATCACATGTGGAGTCCCACAGGGCACAAAGATGGGGCCTCTATTGTTCCTCATCTTGATTAATGATGCCCTAAAGGACACCCCATTCCACTGGAAGTACGTGGACGACTCGACAGTCGGCATTACTGTCGATAACACCTCCCCTAACTATGACCCCCTACAAGACATCCTCGACCGTCTTCAAGCCTGGACCACAGACAATCATGTGACTATCAATCATGACAAGACAGTGGTCATGCACATCAACACTTCCGTTACCGACCTTCCTCCACCCACTGTCACAATTGGTCCTCATCCCCTTCAGCTTGTTGAGTCCACCAAACTCCTCGGAATCACTGTGGACAACAAACTGAACTGGAAGAAACATGTAACTACCACAGTCAGGACCGCCACTTACAAGTTGTTTATGCTAAGGCGGTTGAGATCCCTGGGGGCGCCGGAGAATGAGCTGAAGAGTATATTATATAACACCTTCATACTCCCTAAGCTCACCTACGCCTCTCCCGCCTGGTCCTCCTCTCTAACCCTAACACAACAACGTCAACTGGAGAGAGTTCAGAGGAGGGCATGCAGGATCATCCTGGGTGGCACATATCCAGGGTACGAGGAAGCTCTCACCACCCTTAGCATACCTGCACTCTCAACCCACCACTACAACACACTCAAACAGTTTGCATCAAAGCTGCTTGTTCACCCACGACACAGAAACTTACTTCCACCAGACGCCCCTAGACCTACACGTGCAGCTCGTCATTTCAACACACTCCAACCAATAAGAGCAAGAACTGACAGATATAAAAATAGTCCTATCCCAACCATTGTTAATATTATTAATAATGTGTAATAACGGCCTGTCACACCATATATACGCGCCCACCTTTAATAATATATGCATAAGTGTGTGTGCGTGTGTGTATTAGAATATAATTATGTATGTATTTGCTTGAGTTTGTTTATGTATATGTGTATATATGTATCTATGTATGTGCAGTATATGTGTATGTATGTGTGCGTATATGTGTATGTATGTATGCGTTATTTATGTATATATATATATATATGTGTCTATAGTGTATACTGTTTGTGGTTCGAGCCCGGCTGAGAGTATCAGGTAGGATAAGAGAAGAGCATATAAGCATGTAATGTGCATATATTTATGTATATGTATGTCTGTGTGTATGTGCTGTCAATGGTTCGAGCCCGGTTGAGAATATAAGGTATATAATATATATATGTACTGTACGTGTATTTATATGGTCATATGCACATATGTATGTAAGTATACGTACATATGAGCGAGAACATATTGCTCACTAGCGCAACTTCTGATTATAAATCTATGCATAAGCATTATCTATTATTAAGTGTTCGCGTATCTTCATCCATGTATTTCCACCCTTAACAATAGAACGCCCAGCTCTTCCATATTTCGCCTTCTGTCTCACACACACACACACACACACACACACACACACACACACACACACACACACACACACACACACACAGCCCGTAGCCTAGTAGGTAGAGCTCTCGTCTCACACACGAGGGGTCGGGGGTTCAATCCCCGGCCGGGCGGAGACAAATTGGGCTTGTCTCCTTTCATGTGTTAGCCTCAGTTCACCTAGCTGTAAATAGGTATCTGGAATAAGTGGACGACGTTGTGACGTCCCATCTGGGGTTGGCAAAAATGGTACAAGGCGAGATGGGTATCATATGGTTCACCTAAGCTGATGGCTACCTAAGCCTTCGGGCGAGACGGTACCGTCTATAGTGAGAATGGTACCATACAGATCCATCCTAAGCCTTCGTTTCCGATGTCGCCAATTGGCTAAAATACAGACTACACACACATCCACAGCCATTCCAACAGTACATAAAACACTTAACATGCATTTCACGCAATACATTCCCAGTTAAGGAGGCGCGATAATAATGAGCTTAGCTCGCATTGCGTGGATTCCCCTTGACGAACAAGTAACTGAGTAACTGAGTAACTGAGTAACACACACACACACACACTACCGAGGATTAACCTCCCATTGTAGTACCTGCACCCTCTTTACCCTTACCATACCAAAACAGTTTCTGTATGTATGTATGTTTGTGTGCATACGTGAGCGTTTGTGTATACGGACATGTGCACACTTACTGCATGTTCTTATGTTCCTATATATGTATGTATATGTATGTACGCACGTACGTGTATATACGTATGTTCTGTATATGAGTAAGTAAATAAATGTGTATATGTACTGTATATCACTTACTCTCATGGTTATTTTATGATAATTTGTATTCTGCACATGCATCATTATTGTATTTATTTATTTTGTTTGTAAACTAAGCTTACCATCCTCAT
>JBAKBP010021335.1:0-40847 GCA_037953745.1 Lithodes maja
CTGTGTTCAGAATCTTTAGGGTTACCCATTTTTTGTCAGGCAGGCTTCTTTGAAGCACGCACCTGCCTGAACCCCTTTTTCTTGTATTTTTTCGGCCTACGCCAATGATTAAATATATTTTTCAAGAGTAAGAATACTATGTGGTTGTTTTTATTATCTACTTTTCTAGAGTTATGATATGATTACGAATGTCCCCCTCCAGTCTTAGAAATCAGGCATGTTCGTCAATGATGGAGGGGCCACTAATAAATTATAGGTTTGACTCCTGTAAGGAGATAAAGAAAACCTAATATTTAGTAGTGGCCCCGTAATCATTGACGACTGGGGCCCTCCCGACCGTCCCCTTCCCATTCGTTGATGTATTGAGGATCTTGGTTTACTTGATATGTCAGTGAAGGAGGAATGACGCCTGAATCAGCGTCTGGTCAGAGATCCACACAAGTACATCCACGATATGATGGAAAGCTTATTAGATAGTTATTCTTATTTTCTTTTTGTTTTTATTTTTTACGAAGTTTTTTCGTAGTGAGAACCCAATTCATAATGACTGAAGCCATGAGTGAGGTCGCGTGCGCTCATGATGAAGGCTCCTCAGTTTTTAAATGCTCTGCGCGGTAGATTCAAACTACGGCGGATTAGTGTTTGAAGAGGATGCCTTATGTAATAGGCATGTTCGTCAATGATTACGGGGCCACTACTAAATATTAGGTTTTCTTTATCTCCTTACAGGAGTCAAACCTATAATTGGTCCGCTTAGGAAGCCACTTTAGCAATCAAAGCGGTAATAATTGATTAAGTTAACTGTATAACTCTCACAGATCCGTCCTAACCTGAATAAAATCGTCTACTGATAACTTGAATACAGTTAAAAAAGGCGTATTTTTTCTGAAAGGGTTAACAACTTTGGCTTAGGAGTAGGTTATCACACGAAAGTTTTTGTCGTCTACTTCCGATGGACAACATATATATTTGGCAAGATTTCTGAGATCTCTTTCATTGTTATCGGGAACTTAACCTGCATCCTGTACGGGTAAAAAAATAAATAAATAACCCCACTGTCCCGAGAAGGCCGCAATATCAATATCAACTTTACTGGGATCGCATACCGGTACTCCCGTGCGCACTAATCATTGTTTTATTTATATATATATATATATATATATATATATATATATATATATATATATTTTTGTTTTCTATTTTTTGTCAACAAGTTTTGACTAAAAACCTAGTACCCCAGCCAAGTCTCATCAACATAGTTGCAAGGGATTGGGGACTCGATAAATACAAGTAGAAAACCTTCTATACAACTTTATATACTGTATAGCCTATAGAACTGATTGTGTGGTACGATCATCATACGGCTTCACTATTATGCTATGTACAGTACAGTACCGGTACATATTAAAAAAAAGTCCAAGGAGTTTGGGTGTGTTGACCTCTTCGATGACCCCTGTGTCAACTAGGTCATTTATTGGATCACTGTGGTTGACCTTTGAGCCTGTATTCTCTCTATCTCTCCCTCTCTCTCTTTACAACTGTTTCTACCTATTCATGCGATCTAAAGATAATCATGCACGCACTGTAGCAATCGAGCAACACACACGGATCTAAGATATTCATGCGATATACAGATTAGCATAGTTTGCACGGTCTGTTGCAGTCGAGCTACACTGTACACACACACACACACACACACACACACACACACACACACACACACACACAGGTGTTGGCATAATTGTATACTACCTGAGCAGTTCATTATATCTGCGATCAATAAGATACTTACGTTACGTCTCGAAGTTTTAGTTACGGTACGGACCCCTTACCAACGTTGTTTACCTTACGACACCAGTCTATTGTCTATTCACTATAAGTTTAGACATTAATTTTTTACCATTAACCTCCTGTAACTCAAAAAAGGCTTAGCGGAAATGGGCTGTAAATGTTCATATACGTTTCTTGGTTGACTTCCATAGTAGTAGAAATGTTAGTGTTGGGAATGAATCCGGAAGTGGCGATGTTGCAACGGTGATCACAACACCGCCAATGATGCCGCACCCCTTTACCGGATCACGGTCACCGAAAATACGAGCGATACAATTCCCCTCCGTCTATTATATTTTGACACCTTCGTCCGATGCAGTATATTAGACTGCAACATCTGGGCAACATACCGGTACCCGGTATCTACGACCAGCGCCCTTGCCCCTCCAGGGGCCCAGTTCCCTTGATGTCTCTGAAGTTAGAACCCCCTGTGCTAGCTGCTTAGCCTACACTGCTAGCCATAGAGTCTAGCCGCCACCTATGTCATAGGCCTAGACAAGCCCCAGATGTGCGAAGAACAGGAACGAAGGCGGTAATTGGCCAAGTGAGGGCACTGGATGACCATTCTCAGGAGGTTGGCTCTTCAGCATCCAGCAGGAAGAGGCCCAGGGTCTGCCAGGGCAATTCAGTATTCACTTAGCGCCTTACAATCCAACAACCCTCTCCTTCCTCTCTCCTGCAATTACAGCAGCCTCCTCTCCTTGCCTCCTTCCCGCCACCATCACCACGATCGCCCACAACACCTATCTCTGAGCCAGAAGCAGAATCCCTGGAAGTACCATCCCTGATGTTGTTGTTGCTATTCTCCAAGCTGCCTGGCCGAACAGCCCCAAGGCCCCGAGCAAGGCCAAGGCCATAGCCGAGCGCCCCCACAGAACCCTCCCTGCGGACCACAATAAAGCCTGGGTGACCGAAGCCACTCCATGGCGGGGAGCTGAGGAGGGTGCGGAAACGCCCGGGAAACCAAAGCCCCACCCAGGGCCCTGTGCCCCTCAGCAATTATTAAGAGAAAGCTGAGGGGCAAAGGAAAAATGTGACGCTTTGGCTTCCAATCTTGGTAGATTGGGAGGTCAATCCACGGAAGAGACTTGAGATCTAGAAAATATATAAGTAAAAGGAACAGTCAGAGATCGCTCAGTTCTCACTCTGATAGACCAGCCCATCACCACATGACTAGAACCCAATCTTCTCAGCATCAGCTAGGAAAGGTCCTAGAAAGCCGCCTTTGGCGGGTGGGGGTGGGGGGGGGGGTGGATAGCTCCCCTATTTCAACCCCTTTCGGGGTTGGGCAGCCGCCCTACCATCCCTGATTGTTGTGAAGAGTTGCAAGCCCCCCGGAAGCAGATTAAAGTTATCTGTTATTATTAAATATAAATATACAAAAATACATATTTTGTATATATTTATATTTGATAGTGACATAACTTGAATGTAAAGACGATAGCCTAATAGGGTTGGGTGGTGGTTGATAACTGACGTGTTTGATGGAGGAGCAATAATGGTTTGGTGGTTTCACAGGTAGGTCACGGTAGCCTTGTCCGTTTCCTAGTCATTCAGGTGTGATTTTAACCTCATGGCACAGGGACAAGTGGCTTAATTATCCACTTTTGGTAATGCACAATATTAAAACAATAAAATAAATAGGGGACGGTGTGAAACAAGTTGTGGCAAAATATCATACTGATCCAACTGTTTGTTCATAAGTTATTCCCGAAAAACGATATAACACGACCTCTGAAACCCATAGTAGATTATTCGAGCTTATATTTCTACCATTTGGGAGGAGTCAGCCAGATAATAGGTGGACAAATTTACAGCCTATTTGTTCTAGCCCTTATTGAGTTAGCCTACAGAGTTTAGGAGTAAAGCTTTCTAGCGTTATTACATATAATAGACTATATTAGTACCGGGACTAATACACATTGTATATAAACTACCACATCTCGAACAAATAGGGAATTCATTTGAAGTACCGTACTGTACTGAACCACAATAATCTTTGAATAAATAAATAAATAAATACATAGGCCCCAAAAAATAACCACTGTCCCTTAACTTTACAACCACAACAACTAGTGCTACTGCCACAAGCAACACAACCACTACCACTCTGAAAGCAACTGCATGCCTTTAAATACCAATCATAAATAGTCCACCATAATCATTCCCACCATCACAAACTCTAGAACTCCACAAAATACCTCACCTCATTGTATCTGCCGTGTCCAAAATAGCCATCCTAAATTACCATAAGCTTCAAAACTAACTAACTTTCAGCGAACTTGTAAGCCACCACTAACATTATCATGATTATCATTCAAATAATCACACTCAGTATAACTATTAAACTATCATATACTGTATTATGTAGTAATTAGCTATTCACCTGAAATTCCACAACCTACATAGCCTAACTAGGCTATCACAACAACCATTGCCATCACAACCACCAATACTGTCACAACCACTTGAATCACCACAACTACCATACCCACCATCACTATACCACACCCATCACCAAAACTACCAGATCCATTAGCACAACTAACACCAACATTACCACCACTATCACAACTATCATCAACACAACCACTACCACAACCATCATCACCACTATCACAACCATCACCACTACCACAACCATCATCACAACCACCACCACTACCATCATCACAACTATCACCAACACAACCACAGCCATCATCACCACTACCACAACCATCACCACCACAACCATCATCACAACTATCACCAGCACAACCACCACCACTACCACAATCACCACCATCATTTGTGCCACCAAGTTAGCTATTTCAGTCACAACCTTGTCAAGTTTAGTCAGATTTGTATTCTCTCTCTCTCTCTCTCTCTCTCTGCCTCTCTGCCATTCTTCTCGTATCTATTTCCATCTGTTAATTTTCTGTCCCTCTCTTATTCTCTGTACATTTTTCTTCTTCCCCATTTACCTTTATGTTTCTCCCTTTCCTGTACTTCCTTCTCTTTCTCTCTCTCTCCCTCCATTCTCTGTACATCTATGTTGTTTGTTTCCTCTCGCCTTTATATCTCTTAACATTTGATATTGTTCTCTTCGTTCTCTTACATCAACTCTGAATCACACACACACACACACACACACTCTCTATATTTCTCTCTCACTTGGAAATTGGCCGTAAAACAGGAAGAGATAGAGCGAGAGGGATATTTAGGGGAGTGTGGAAGTCTGATACGGTCGTTTTACTAAGTTGATAAAGAGAAGATTATTACTTAATGCACTCAATTCCATGACCCGCAAGTTTACGTTACCGGTACATTATTACTGTCGACAGACGATTTTATTCAATTTAGGAAGGACCTGTTATTGTTTGAGCATTAAATGGTGGCTTGCGGTCCTTGCTAAACTGACTAAAATCATCTTGCTGTCGCATTAATTAAGTATATATATCGACGTTTGTCTGATGTCTTGACCTCCTCCCGCTCTCTCTCTTCCCTGGGTGTTGGCAATCATCGATTAAATATGCTGGTTAAGCTTATACAGTATATAGGGTACCGGTAGCCTAAACAATGTAAAGATGAGGTTGTTGTTGTTGTTGCTGTTCCCCAAGCTGCCTGGCCGAACAGCCCCAAGGCCCCGAGCAAGGCCAATGCCATAACCGAGCGCCTCCACAGAACCCTCCCTGCCGACCACAATAAAGCCTGGGTGACCGAAGCCACTCCATGGCGGGGAGCTGAGGAGGGTGAGGAAACGCCCGGGAAACCAAAGTCCCACCCAGGGCCCTGTGCCCCTCAGCAATTAAGAAGAGAAAGTTGAGGGGAAAAGGAAAAATGTGACGCTTTGGCTTCCAATCTTGGTAGATTGGGAGGTCAATCCACGGAAGAGACGCCGTCACTTGAGATCTAGAAAATATATAAGTAAAAGGAACAGTCAGAGTAAGCTATGGGTATGGCAGAGATCGCTCAGTTCTCACTCTGATAGACCAGCCCATCACCACTGATAGACCAGCCCATCACCACTGTAAAGATGAGGTAACTAGGTAAGCCTGTACAATATTTATAGTGTATTAGACACTTGACAATAATATTCTCGTATTATATACGGTACCATTATGTATATATATATAGTAGTGGCAATAGATTCTCCTCGGGGGAAGCGGAGTCTTATAAGGGCAAGCAACACCAAGGTAAACACGAACATCTTTATTCTGGTACCGGTAACGTTTCGACATTAACATACTGTATGTCATCATCAGACCTAAAGCAATAAGAAATAAATTTATTAATAAATTATGTTGACATTTAAAGCAAATATATTTTTAATAATAATTTAGAAAAACATAAAAAGTTAGAAATCGCGAAAAAAGAGATAGAAACAAACACAAACAACAGCAACAGCTAACCATAAGTGAACTACGTGTAGATATTGTAGGCTGAAATATACACAATACCTTAGAAACATAATAGGTTGGAGGAGAATTCGTGGGTGCCCAAGGTGGGCTTAAGATGGTGAGTGAGGAGGGACTCTGCTATTAAACGGGTGGTGTCACCAGAACAACTGAAAATTACTGAAAAATCTTTTTTGTTAATGGCCTAAAGGTTCACAATGGTCTCGAATGGCTGAAAAGGATGGTTTAGAAATGGGAAGTCCAGTTCTATAAGATCGACCCAGGTGCTCCGCAACCCTCGTGTTTATGTGCCGTTTTGATTGGCCTATATAAGTTGCATTACAGCAGCTACATTTATATTGATAAACAATAGGCTAGAGGATTGTAGAACATCCGGGATACGATCTTTGAATTTGAAATGATGTGACAAAGTATTGGTAGGTTTGAATATTATTCTGAGGGACACTTGGGGATAGAAGCAACGAATAAATTTTGTGACTTTATGGCGTATCGAGTAACTTGATGGTCCTAAAAATGGCATAGTGAAAAATATTACTGCCTTTTTAGCAGTCGGTACAGGGCTCGGGACTTGGAAAAGTTTATTTAGTTGTTTACCAAAACAGTTTTCAATGAATGAAATAGGGAAACCATTTGAATGTAAAATATGTTTGAGATATTCGAGTTCATTGTGAAAAGACAAATATGAGGAACAAATGTGGTAAGCACGGGTGACTAAAGTTAAGATTAAATTTCGTTTGTACTGTATCGGGATAGATGAATTAAATGTACTGTATCGGGATAGATGAATTAAATGTACTGTATCGGGATAGATGAATTAAATGTACTGTATCGGGATAGATGAATTAAATGTACTGTATCGGGATAGATGAATTAAATGTACTGTATCGGGATAGATGAATTAAATGTACTGTATCGGGATAGATGAATTAAATTTACTGTATCGGGATAGATGAATTAAATGTACTGTATCGGGATAGATGAATTAAATGTACTGTATCGGGATAGATGAATTAAATGTACTGTATCGGGATAGATGAATTAAATGTACTGTAACGGGATAGATGAATTAAATGTACTGTATCGGGATAGATGAATTAAATGTACTGTATCGGGATAGATGAATTAAATGTACTGTATCGGGATAGATGAATTAAATGTACTGTATCGGGATAGATGAATTAAATGTACTGTAACGGGATAGATGAATTAAATGTACTGTATCGGGATAGATGAATTAAATGTACTGTATCGGGATAGATGAATTAAATGTACTGTATCGGGATAGATGAATTAAATGTACTGTATCGGGATAGATGAATTAAATGTACTGTAACGGGATAGATGAATTACATTTTGTCGTTAAACCTGTGAAGGTTGGTTTCCTGTATATTGAAGTATTAAATGAGTCAGGTGTTCTGTTAATATTTATGTCTAGGAAGGGGAGTTTACCATTTGTTTCAGTGTCGGAAGTGAACTTAATGTTTTCATGTTGTGAATTTAGATAAGCTAAACAATTTGGAACGTGATCGGGAGACTGGAATTCGACTGTGAACTTCACCGGAGAAACTGAATTTGACGGAAAGAGAGATGAATTCCTATCTGTCGACAGTAACAAGCAACAGCTGATCACCTTAATAGGTGATCAGATGAAGAAAGTGGGCTGCACAGTTATTCAGGCAGAAGGGGACGCTGATGTGGACATTGCCAAGACAGCCGTAAACAGCACAATTCTGCATTCCACCACACTAATCGGAGAGGACACCGATTTGTTGATGCTTTTGCTCCATTACTGTATAGATAGATAGATAGACTGTATACCAGATGGAAAACCACTATATTTCAGATCAGACAACCAATCAAGAAGCAATCTGAAAGTATATGACATCAATCGGATGAAGCATCTTCTTGGAAATAAGTTGTGCACTCAACTATTATTCCTGCACGCCTTCACATGGTGATTCAACTCTCGTGTGTATGGCATTGGGAAAAAATCAGTCTTGCAGAAACTCGTGGAAGATGATCAAGGCCTCCAGTTGTGTGCAGATACATTCACTTCGAGAGGCGTGAGCCCCACTGAAATAAAGAAACGTGGCAGCCAAGCGATGGCCGTTATATTTGGTGGGGAGAGCACAAGTTCTCTGGCAGCCATGCGTTACAAGATATTCACAAAGAAGGTCACTTCTGCTGTCTTTCGTTACACCTGAATGTCTTCCCCCAACGGAATCTGCCACCAAGTTTCATTGTCTCCGAGTGTACTACCAGGTCATGGTTTGGATGGGGATGGAGGGTGACCTCGATCCTCTGGACTGGGGCTGGGGACTTGAAGACAATCGATTTGTACCTATCATGACTGCCATGAATGCTGCACCAGACACTCTTCTGAAGATGATACACTGCAACTGCACCACAGCTTGTGACACACTCCGTTGCAGCTGCAGAAAGAATGGGCTTCCGTGTACGTCTGCATGTGGATCATGCCAAGTGATGTTTTGTGACAATCCACTATATCAAGCCTCTGAGGAACTAGAGGACAGTGATGAGGACTGAAATTGTAACCTAAATTGTCATTATGTAATGTTCACAAATAACTGTTTCAGTAGCACCAGGTGTTCAGTGATTTTGGTTCAGATGGAAAATGTATTGATTTTACGCCCTTTATTTTTTGCCGCCATCTTGGATTTCAGGTTAAATACTGATCAGATTTGAATTTTATTGACACCAGTGGATTGCTGATCCATTAAAACCATGGACCAGAACCAACAATTATGTTTCTATCACAATTATTGAAGAAGTTATAGCTGTTTTAGTTATTTCAATGACTCAGTTTTAACCCATTTCCGGATGTCAGATTTTGGTAGACTTTTTTTCTGTTGATCAGTATATCCAGTAGGAATGAAACCACTGAGAAACCTTTTGTTGCAATTTGTTGTGGGTATATCGACCCGACTAACCCACGAATTCTCCTCCAACCTATTATGTTTCTAAGGTATTGTGTATATTTCAGCCTACAATATCTACACATAGTTCACAAAGAGACACCAAGCCAAGCAAGATGTACTGGTACCTGCCACCGCTCAAGTGCCCCACATGGCCTCGAAGAAAGTCGACGCTGTCCAGGATACAAATTCAGCCCCTGCTTTTTTAGAATTAATGGTGGGGGTGAAAAGGACCCTCGACACGCTAACGAAAGCCATGGAGTCACAAGCGTCCATAATCAGCACGCACCTAATGGGCAATCAACACAACAATGTCCCAACACATACCCAAATGTTTCCATGGCTAAATGCCATGAAATCATGCTAGAAAATGCAATGATGGGCAATATTCAAGGTCTATTCCCTAAGACAAATAAAAGCAAAATCCCCTTCATTGCTGAGCTTGCCGAAGAAAATGACCTAATGTTCATTGCCCTGACAGAGACTCATCTCAAAAGTGAGGTGAGTGATGCAGAAATAATAGTGGCAAATTACACCTCCTACAGAGCAGATCGTGAAAATAGAAGCCATGGTGGAGTCATCACATATGTAAGAAATGACCTAGCCTCAGATACAAAACCAATACTAGTCTACTCTGATACTCAAGTAGAAATGCTGGCTCTCCACATTAAGTCACTCAATGTAATTATTCTCAATTGCTATCGCCCCCCCATCATGCACCCTTGAAAGTTACAATAATTCACACAGCAGAATCGACAAGCTAATCGACGATATGCCAACCCCAACACCAGACATCATCATCTGCGGAGACTTCAACTTTCCTATCATCCATTGGCCAGAAGGAAAGGTCTCAGGAGGTACCAGAGAGGAGCAAGCACAAGCCAGGGTTCTCCTTAAACTCTCTGACAAGCTTTTCCTCACACAACTGATAACCAAGCCTACCAGAGTCAATAACACACTCGACCTCCTCTTCACTAACAACCAGGATATAGTTGCCGACTACTCAGTGGAGAAGACAATATTCTCTGACCACAGCCTTGTAACTATACACACTA
This sequence comes from Lithodes maja, assembly GCA_037953745.1. Lineage (NCBI taxonomy): Eukaryota > Metazoa > Arthropoda > Malacostraca > Decapoda > Lithodidae > Lithodes > Lithodes maja. The sequence continues at coordinate 10,222 of JBAKBP010021335.1, forward strand.
TGTACAGGAAGGCTGAGGCTCAAGCTGAAACTGTAACTCCGCCAACAAAACCAACAAACCCATTCTCAAATTTGAACTTCTTCAGTGAAGCAATTGACTGGGTAAATCTCCAAACTTCCCTCTCCCAGACAAATTGGGACCTGATCCTCCATGACAAGGATCCAAATGCCATGCTTGACACCATCCTCAGCACCCTACTGAAGGAGTGTCAGCATCACATTCCCCAAAGGAGGAAACCTTCCAACGCTCGGCACCTCAAAATCCCGAGGGACCGAAAAATCCTAATGCAGAAAAGATCATCACTCAACAAACAGCTCAATAACACCCAAAACAAAACGAGGAAGCTTGCACTATCTACCAAGATTGCAAGCATAGAAACTCAAATTAAAGCATCCCATGAGCGTCAAAAGCAAAGAGAGGAAGATCGTGCAGTACGGTACTGAACATCAAGCGGAACCCCAAATTCTTTTACAGTTACTGCAGGCGCTTCTCAAAAATTAAGACGCAAGTGGGGCCATTAAGAACAGAGGATGGTGAAGCTGTAAACGACCCCAAAGATGTATGTCGGATCCTGCGAACACAGTACGAGAATGTCTTCAGCACACCACGGCCAGCAACTGCAATCCAGGACCCCAAAGCTTTCTTCACGGAAGACACTCCACAACCGACTCGACTAAGTGATATTGAACTGACTGAGGCAGACCTACGAAAAGCCATCAAAGAACTGAGAACGAATGCAGCTGCTGGTCCTGACGGAGTACCAGCCATACTGCTGATTAAATGCTGTGATGCCCTGATTCCTCCTATCTGCAAGCTTTGGAGACACTCAATGGACACAGGCACAATTCCATCCTCACTTAAACAGGCCATCATTACTCCAGTCTACAAGGGTGGTGAAAAGAGCCTGGCGAAGAACTATCGACCGGTAGCTCTAACATCCCACCTCATCAAGATATTTGAAAAAGTCCTGAGGAACAAGCTTGTCAACTTCCTGGAGAAAAATGGCCTTATGAACTCCAGCCAGCATGGCTTCCGGAAAGGCAGATCATGCCTTTCGAAGCTCCTGGCACATCATGACTGGCTACTCCACAGGCTTGCAGAGGGAGAAAATGTGGATGTCGTGTTTCTAGACTTTGCTAAAGCATTCGACAAGGTGGATCACGGCATCCTCCTTCACAAGATTAAGAAACTCGGCATCCAAGGCAAAATAGGTGTGTGGCTGCACAGTTTCCTCTCCGCAAGAACGCAGACTGTTGCTGTTAAGGGCCACACATCTGAAAAGTCCCACGTCATTAGTGGAGTACCCCAGGGATCAGTATTAGGACCTCTGCTCTTCCTTATACTGATAGGGGACATTGATGATGGAGTTGGTCAATCAGTTATCTCTTCCTTTGCTGACGATACGAACATAAGTCGTGTCGTCAGAAATGAAGAGGATATTCATAATCTCCAGGATGACCTCGACAAAATCTACAAATGGGCAGACGAAAACAACATGACCTTCAACGAAGAAAAGTTTGAAGCGTTACGATGTGGCCCGAAACAAACCCTCAAGGACACCACCAAACTACTCACTGCAGGCGGCCACGACATCACCCCTAAGCCACATGTGAGATGCCTAGGTGTGCAATTGTCCGACGATGCCACATTTCAACACCACATTTCTGCAGCTGTCAAGAAAGCCAAGGGAATGGCCGGATGGATCCTACGGACGTTCAACTCCAGGGAACAAGAAACGATGCTAACTCTCTGGAGGTCTATGGTACAACCCTTCCTTGACTACTGTAGTCAACTATGGTCGCCACACAAAAAGGGGTACATACGAGATCTTGAGTCCGTCCAGAGGTCCTTCACTAGAAACATTCGGGGGATGAAGGACCTTAGCTACTGGGACCGGCTCAAGAAGCTAGGGGCTGTACTCTCAGCAGAGAAGGCGAGACAGGTACTGTGCAATTTATGTGTGGAAAATCCTGGAGAAGCTGGTTCCAGATCCAACTGGTAATGAACTCCAGGAAAAACAAAATGGTTGGACTGGAAGGAAGTGTGAGAGGAGATCCCTCCCAACACAAGCACCAGAACGAGTGAGATCCCTCCTCGCGTCCAGCCTAGGCCACAATGGACCAAAAAATTTCAACTCGCTGCCCAAGGAAGTGCGAGACCGGTTGCCCGGTAGACAGGTTCAAAGGGTTATTAGACAAGTTTCTAAAGACCCTCCCAGATGAACCACCAGTGTCTGGATACACTGCTAACTGCCGGGCGGCCTCAAACTCTATACCGGACCAGACGGACCTCCTTCGAAGGGACGCACGGGACGGACGCAGCGGTGGCGGACCACGACTGTGAGGACGGGACCTCTAGACAACTTCAAGTAAGATTCAAGTAAGTAAGATTATGGTTTAGCTGTTGCTGTTGTTTGTGTTTGTTTCTATCTTTTTTCGCGATTTCTAACTTTTTATGTTTTTCTAAATTATTATTAAAAATATATTTGCTTTAAATGTCAACATAATTTATTAATAAATTTATTTCTTATTGCTTTAGGTGTGATGATGACATACAGTATGTTAATGTCGAAACGTTACCGGTACCAGAATAATGATGTTTGTGTTCACCTTGGTGTTGCTTGCCCCTACAGTATATATATATATATATATATATATATATATATATATATATATATATATATATATTATATATAATATATACCGGTATATATATATATACTATATATGGTTCCATGTCAGTTGAACCAGTGCCACTTCAACCAGTGCCACTTTAACTAGTGCTAACTCAACCAGTGGCCACTTCAACCAGTGACCATTTCAACCAGTGACCATTTTAACCAGTAACCTAACCTAACCTAACCTAACCTAACTAACCTAACCTAACCTAACCTAAGCTACTGGTTAAAATGGTCTCTGGTTGAAATGGTCACTGGTTGAAGTGGCCACTGGTTGAGTTAGCACTGGTTGAAGTGGCACTGGTTCAACTGACCTGTCACCACTGTATATACTGGTATATAGGCCTTTTGCCTCCCTCAATCACATAGAAAAAAAAAAGATACCGGTATATACAGTATACTGTAATATTTTGTTCTCCCAATAGGAGGGGGGGTTGTGATTTTTGAGTGGTATGTGGGTGGTCAGGAGAATAAACACTTTACTTAATTTAATCCAAATTTGTATTAACCTCTGTCAACGAAGTTGGACGGAGGTTATGTTTTCGGCTCCGTTTGTTTGTTTGTCTGTCTGATTGTTTGTCTGTACCGGGTAAGCAAGATACCGGTATCTCACAAAGTTATGAACCGATTTTCACGAAATATGGTGGGCAGATAGGATATGCGTCAAGGAAGAAGTGATTCAATTTAGGAGACGATCCGTATATTTTCACATAATTTAGTAGGCAGATAGGATATAGTTATGACAAAAAATTTACGAAATTGGGTAGGCAGATAGGTTATGCATCAAGGAAGAAGAAATTCAGAGATCACAAAATTTGGTGGGGATATGCGCCAAGGAAGAAGTAATTCAATTTAGCAGGTGATCTGGATCATATCCTGGAACCCAGTTCCAGAAGAAAATTTAGGCCTATGCTATTAATGCTATAGAATCAGCCAGCGAAGGCGGAGGTGTGTGTTCTACCGAGTGCCCCTCTAGTTTGTATTTGTTGTGCCACTACTATTAGGTGTACACATTCAGGTAAAGGTACTTTCAGCAAGAGTTAAGCATAAAGGGATAAGACATAGACCACGACAGAAATACAATTCACAAGCTTTATTTACTTAACCCATTGGCTGCGGGGAATGTTCGGGAACGCCATGGTAATTTATAGCAATTTACAGGCCCTTAACCCGGGAGCTGCGGGGAGACTCTTAAGAGTTCCCCCGGCGGACTGCGGGAAGACTCTTGAGAGTAAGTAAAATAAAAAATCAACTTTTGACATCGAAAACAAATTATTTTTTTTATTTTTATTTTTTTATTTTTTTATTTTTTTTTGGCCCCTGGGCCATGCAAAATCTCAGTCCTCTACCTCCCCTCCTTCCCCACTTTCCTCCTCTCCTTCAGTTATCACCTATTTTCCCTATTATTCCCTTATTCTGAGGTATATTTTCGTGCTAACATTAGCGAGTTGCAAGCAGGGTGTTGTCATCACTGATGGCAAGCGAGTGCAAGAGAGAGAGAGAGAGTATCGATCGACTGTGTCTCAGTGGCCTTGGGGGAAATTGGCTGGAAAGCAGTTTGCCTCACCCATACATTATACAACTCGCGGGCTATATCTCCGATTTTGACCATCCAAACGCTGTTTTCACTCGTTTTATTGTTGTTTCAGGTTAATACCTTTATAATCAACCCATAATAGGCGCATATGGATAATTATTAATGCTATTAATGGTACAATGAATATTTTAGTGACGGAAACACCTCAAATACGTCAGCACAGGGGGACGTTTTCAATTACCCCCATGCGCACTTGTTAGGTTAAAGCCTGTGGAGACAAGTGCTAGTGAGCGGGAGCGCAGTAGTCACCCGTCGGCTCTCCAGCCAGGCTGCCGTGGCACTTAGGGATATCAGCCATTTCTCGCTAGACATATGTAGCGCTGCCAAAAGCAAATGTAGCGCGACATTAGTGACATTCGCTCAGTTTTTGCGAATATTTGCCGATGTTTATGGTAGCGCTGCGGATGAACCCCACGTGCTATGAACCTCGTTCTGGTGTCATTTTGAAGCTATTTTCTTCTAGTTTTTGGCTGAATACATTTAATTTCATTCAGATACTTGATCAGTCATTGAGGAGTGCCTGAATGAGCCCTAATATAGCGGAAATATGCCCGCACCGTAAGTGTTAATCACTATATATACTGGGGAGCGACTCAGTTACTCCTCCAATAATGACTCCTTAAGTTATACAGATAGCAATATATATCACGGCTCTTGTATTGATATTGCCTATACTAATATCTGGAAAGAAGGGACATACTCTGTTGGCCAAGGTATAGGGAAGTCAGTAGCATACAGCGAGTTAATGAGTCTTCTCTTTAAAGGGATTAGCGGCAAGCTTGGGTCAACCGCCTGTAGCGGGCATTCTCATGCTCACGTGTAAGTATGAAAAGGTTTTGACGTGAGCGGAAAGACTCAAGGCGTGAACAGAGAAATTTGAATCAAAGGAAGGGAGGGGGGTAAATGGGGGTAGGGTCTCAGGTTTCAGTCAAGGGTTAATTTGTGGTATTACCAAATGGGATTTTAATGAGGACAGGGGTAGGGAGAGTTCTAAATACAGACGGGAGTGGTTAAGGGCGCTTGGGAGGCAAGTCTGGATACTACGTTACTGAAGACAGAATCCAAATACAAAGGTTCTGAATACCTGGGCCAACACCTCTAAATCTACTGACAACTATATAGGCCTATATATTCATACACAATGGTCACAGTCACTTCACTCACGCAATTACAATATATAGAATACCTGATCAGTCGCATTCACTACGACGTCTCTTCGCTAGGGAATACTGGCCTTACTGATTTGATATAACCTCTTGAAATCAATCGAGTGCTGAACAAGGGCTGGCTCTTTCTGATATAGGGCTATTCTATCCATTATAATTGTTGTACCAGGTTTTTGCTGGGGTTAATTGGATTGATTAGGTAGGTTCTTGCTTGACTTGAGAAGTTGAATCCACATAAACACATGCACAAAGGTAATAGAGGGTAAATATAACACAATGTACATTCATAAATTATATTAATAATGCACACAGATATTAATTTAGTATAGGTAATGGGTAAATATAAATAGGCCTATAGACGCACGAGCGAGGATCCACAATACTCTCTCATGATTATGACACTGCCTGTTGCTATTACCTAAGTACTCCCTTTAATAAGGTACCGGTAGTGCGGTACGTCACTAGTACTTCTTTGAGGTTACACTACATAGATATATATATTAATAGGCTTTTTACTTAAGTACTTTCCTTTAATAAGGTATGTCACTAGTACTTTTTTGAGGTTACACTGTGTATTGATATTATGAGGATATTACACTTAAGTACTTCCCTTTAGTACTTCTTTGAGGTCACACTGGGTAGTATATAACGAGGCACTACTGTAGTCTTCTGATGAGGGTCTTGGCCGTGGTGCTGGTCCTGACGTGGATGTTGGACAGTGGATGGAACTCGATGAAGAACTCTTGGGTGTTGGGTCTTAAATGTCATGTAACATTATGCCAGTGCATATGTATACATATCATCAAGCGAATGTAGAGAGAAGCTCTCTAACTACTCTGACCGTTATAAGAGTTTTGATACAGAACCTTCGACCAGTTCTCTTGGGTGTTGGGTCTTAAATGTTATGTACAATATGCCAGTGCATCTGTAACATATCATCGGACTAACATAAGAGGGCTGATTTGACACGTCTCTTAACCCATAAAGCGCGCGCAGGGTTTAGTGAACACCACAGTTCTGGGCGGCAATATTAGGCTCCATTCCTGCCTATAATCGTCATTTTACGATAAATATTGTTATTACTTATTCATATGCGCCTATTTTACCTTTAATATGAAGATAGTAACCTGTAACAACAATAAAACAAGTGGGAATAGAATTTTTCTGGTCAAAATCGCGAATTGTTAGCGAGCGGTTCATTCATCAAGTGTGAGCCAGCTGGCCTCACAACCTCCTCTCTCGAAGCCTGGAGAGTGACTGAGGCCTGTATCTCTCTCTCTCTCTCTCTCTTTCCCACGCATAGGCACACACATGACCACAGCCTGGGATCGGTTTGGAGATATTTACACGAAAATATACCAATGAATAAGGGAATAACAGGGATAATAGGTGATAATTGAAGGGGGGGGGGGGAAAGGAGGATGGAGAAGTGATATGAGGTATGGAGGGAAAAAACCAAAACAAATTTAAGTGCTACTGGGGTCTTTTAAATTTTTTTTTTTAGGCCTTCCCTCTTAAGAGCTTTCTCGCCGTCGCCCAGTAAAACCTCTTAAGAGTGCTCATGCCGTTCTCGGGTTAATTAACTATCCTGACCGTTATAAGTGTCTTTCAGGGACTGAGTGGATGAGGTGATTTTGGGCCTTTTACAGTATACGTACCGTACCGTAAGGACTCAAGAAGCAAAGTGCCGTTATGCAAAAGCTACGGTATCTTGCAGAGCCCTACCCTTCAAAAGCCCAGCCAGTGCGTGAAGGTTTCAGAGGTTTGTTTACTACCAATAAAGCACTTGTAAAAACAGCATTCTTTATTGACAGTAAAGCCTGGTAATCAAGGAGGGGCCTCCTTGCTCCTCTTCAAGGGATGTCTCCCTAGGCCCTAGGGCGTTGCACACTTGGTGGCCGGCCACACTTCTAGGGCGGCTACATCTTCCCACAGGTACCCGGTATACCACCGGGCACCGTCATCTCTTCAGCATGAGCCTGGGCGTCTTATAGACGGTGTCTTCTCTACCATAGAGGGTTTGACTTGCTCGTGCCACCTGTTGCAACTACTCGGGACGGGGCTTCCCCACATCCTACTGCTATCACACCTGCTTTCACTATTTCTGCTGCTGCTCTCTTCTCTCTCCCTCCACTCTCTTAGAGAAGTCTCCAGGTTCTCTGTCCACTCTTCTTCAAGGTGCTTAAAATAAGTCATGATATGGGTCGATCAGTCTCTTCCATTCTTGTAACTCTTTGTGCAAGTCAGGATTCTGAACATAGGCTAGAACTGGTAATTCGGGATTTCTAAATTATTCTTCAGCCTCAGGCTCGGGGATTGGAGAGAACTGGTTACTCAAGGGCGGTGTATCAAGGTGGGGCTCACAAGTTATGTCTGAGGTGTGGCGAGGGCGTGGGAAGAGAGGGGGGGGGGACTGTTGTCGAGGGTGTAGCTGGGCAGCTAATGATTCTACTCCTAGCGTCCTTCAGGGCATTTTGAATCGTCTGCCATGATGTTTGTTTCAGGCAATCACTGGCGATTTGTCCTTCAGTATTTGATATGGGCCAATCAACTTCCTAAGCCTCCTGTGACATTGTCAGCGAGACTAATTCATTAAGGGTTTAGGCTCAATGGCTGGCTGGTCCTGAGGCTCTGTGGCTAGCGAGGGAGATGAAATGCGCAATGACATCATTGGTACTGGTGCGTCAATAATAGCTTTATCTTGTGTTTGTATCGGATAGGTTGCCCATGCTGTCCTCGTCCATGGTATGGCTTCTTGTGAAGGTGCAGGAGTAGAACCGGAGGGGTATAGGGTGGAGGGTAATTGCACTGCCCTGATATCCACAGAGCCTATGATGAGGGGTGTACAGGGATGGGTGATAGCGCGACAATCTTCTTTACTCCTAACATTATATATTTTGCCTATCAGGTTGCCCACTGTATCTTCAAACAGCCAGACAGATAGGCAGATTGGTGTGATATTTGGAAGCAAATTCAACTATTTGGGTGGAGTTAATTGTTAGAAATAAGGATTTTCCTTGAAGAACCGGTTCCGGTATTCACTTATTACCTCTGTCAACGAAGTTTGACAGAGGTCATGTTTTCGCCTTCGTTTAAATGTCTGTAAATAGATATCTTGCAAAGTTATGAAACGATTTTCACGAAATTTGGTGGGCAGACAGGATATTTGCCAAGGAAGAAGTGATTTAGTTTAGGAGCCGATCCAGAGTTTTTCACACAATTTGGTGGACAGATAGGATATACACTATGAACCGATTTACACCAAATTTGGTGGACAGATAAGATATGCGCTATGAACCAATTTAAAAAAAAATTGGTGGGCATATAGCATAGGCCTATGCGCCAAAGAAGAAGTGACTCAGATTAAGAGGCGATCCAGAGATGTTCATGATATTTGGTGGGCAGATAGAATAACCAATTTAAAAAAAAATTGGTGGGCATATAGCATAGGCCTATGCGCCAAAGAAGAAGTGACTCGGATTAAGAGGCGATCCAGAGATGTTCATGATATTTGGTGGGCAGATAGAATATGCGCTATTTCACCAAATTTGATGGGCTATTAGTATAGGCACTCTGAACCGATTTTTACGAAATTAGGTGAGCAGATAGGATAGGTAAAGAAGTCCTTGCATGATAGTTTGGTAATCCTGACATTGCCGTATGGTAATGAAGCATGGACGTTGTTGGAGAGACACCAACCAAGAGTGAGAGGGGTGGAAATGAGCTACTTGAGAATTGCGTGCGGAGTTACATGGATATCGTTTCATAACTTTGCAAGATATCTATTTACAGACATTTAAACGAAGGCGAAAACATGACCTCTGTCAAACTTCGTTGACAGAGGTAATAAGTGAATACCGGAACCGGTTCTTCAAGGAAAATCCTTATTTCTAACAATTAACTCCGCCCAAATAGTTGAATTTGCTTCCAAATATCACACCAATCTGCCTATCTGTCTGGCTGTTTGAAGATACAGTGGGCAACCTGATAGGCAAAATATATATAGACAGATGAATGAGGAAGTACGAGAACATTGTGGTGTGGATGTAGATGTGCTGGAAAGTGTGAAAAGGAACACCTTGAGATGGTTCGGCCATGTGGAACATATGGGAAGCGAGAGAATGACTAAGAAAGTGTACGAGCGTGAAGTGGAAGGGCAGAGAGGGAGATATAAACTGAGAGAGAGGTGGAAGGATGGAGTTAGGAAGTATAGCCTATGCGTGAAAGCAGTGCTGGATGGGAGGAGGGGCATCAACTGACCGGGAACAGAGGTGCATGGAGCCTATATATATATACAATAGATTGAAATTGAATTTATGAGTTTACCCTTCTTGTTTGATTTGGATAAGATAATTAAGTATCTGTATTGCTATGCACTAACCTATTATGCTAGTTAAATACAACAAGCTTTCCACAGCATTTGCCTGAAGTCCATGTCTTGGCAAGTGTACCGGCAGTAAGGTACCGGTACCGTGAATGTAACATTATTAATATGTACGATTAGGAAAACCGGTACCGGTATTTAGAACGTAAATTTATCAATATATCGCCTGACCATTTTCATTTCAGGTCAAAGTTTGCTTAGTATGTTGTCATTATGACCCAACTCTACACACCCTAGCTTCATTGCAACGTCTATCCGTGGCACTACTCCGAGTAGATCTATTGCATTGATTATCTTTACCAACTCTCATCCACTCCCATACCTAACCTCCAGGGGCCATACCCATGAACACTGGGTTGCAATACCCTTACTTGAAATATCTGCACTTAACCCATACAGTACTAGTGACATCCTTTTAGTGTGTTATATTCTGGCAATGATTAGACGATTTCATTCAGCTTAACAATGACCCCCAACAATAATGAGGATTCAAACTATCTCAACCAACCCTTTTAACTACGGTACCACAGATCCTTCCTAAGCTGCATAATATCGTCTAAATACAGCTATAATGAAATATAGTTGTTGTTGTTCCCCAAGCTGCCTGGCCGAACAGCCCCAAGGCCCCGAGCAAGGCCAGGGCCATAACCGAGCGCCCCCACAGAACCCTCCCTGCCTACCACAATAAAGCCTGGGTGACCGAAGCCACTCCATGGCGGGGAGCTGAGGAGGGTGCGGAAACGCCCGGGAAACCAAAGCCCCACCCAGGGCCCTGTGCCCCTCAGCAATTATGAAGAGAAAGTTGAGGGGCAAAGGAAAAATGTGACGCTTTGGCTTCCAATCTTGGTAGATTGGGAGGTCAATCCACGGAAAAGACGCCGTCGCTGGTACTCAAAGGGTTAAGGAATCGCAGAGGGAATCCTTTTATGATTAAGATAATCTTAACATTTAGTTACTACTCTTTCATAGAATATTGAACCATTTATATGCAAATGCTGATTGGTTAAAGTACATTTTGTATTATATATATTTTTTTCTCGATAGTACCAGTACGATAATTGTATAATTTATACACTTTGGTCCACTTTAAGCCATGGCATCTTTAGTTTGGTCTGCTAAAACCTGGTTAACTAAATCGAAGTAATGGTTACAAAGTCACTGGAAAAAAAAACTTCATTCACATGAATAGTGACATGATGCAACATATTTTTGTTCCATGGAAGGAATTGCCAAATGATGTAGACTGTTGTAGAGTCTGATCAATATAGGGTCACTTTAAGGGGGGTCACAGGCTTTTTTTCTCTCCTTTTCTCTCTTTCTCTGGCTTGTATCTATTTGGCCCCATTCAGCCTACTGTTTTAAGACGTTTACTCCCATCCAGGTGTCGAGTTTTTCTTGGCGAGCGGTAGCGAGCCAGCATATTTTGTTGAACGCTTTTGACAGCAGGCTAAATTTGTACATTTTTCGATAGTAAAAATATCTCCGGCGAAGCCGGATTTCTCCATACAATGCTGGTTCGCTATCTCTCACCAGGAAGAAATTGACCCCTGGATGGGGATAAACCTCTTAAAACAGTTGGTTGAATGGTTCCGAATGGATACAAACCAGGGAAAGAGAGAAAAGGAGAGAAATGTAAAAAAAAAAAACTGAGACCCCCTTGATAAATATCTGGCCTCATCTCCCCAAGCTGACTGTGTGTGTGTGTGTGTGTCCATGTAATGCACTTTTTTTTATCCCCAGGTGTTCCAAGACTCCGCCACAGTAACTAACATCTTCTCTCAACTGTCCCACTTGAAGTTAACATTGTCTATTTGTTGTCTGTTTTGGACCTTCCTTACCCAATGTTTGCCGTAAGGGTGGTTACCGGCTTTTTTCTCTTTCTCTGGCTTGTATCCATTCGGCCCCATTCAGCCTACTGTTTTAAGACGTTTACCCCCATCCAGGTGTCAATATTTTCCTGGCGAACGGTAGCGAGCCAGCATATACATATTTTTGTTTTGACAGCAAGCTAAATTTGTAAATTTTTCGATAGAAAAATGTCTGGCGAAGCCGGATTTCTCCATACAATGAAAAAATCGACACCTGGATGAGGATGAACGTCTTAAAACAGTTGGCTGAATGGGACCGAATGGATACAAGCCAGGGAAAGAGAGAAAAGGAGAGAAAGATAAAAAAGCCGGTTACCCCCCTTAACTTTAATCCTCTTCCTGGCAATCATAGAAGTATGATATACAGTATATATAGAATATCTCACAAATGACCCCTTGGTCATAAACTAAGGAAATATGTAAATTGAAAATACTTAATAACATTACCGTATTTATTTAATGTGTAGCTGTGTCACTAATATCTCGTATTATACATCATTTTACATGGAAATATACCGCATATATATATTAATCATAACACAATAATTATATTAATATGCATGGTATGTCAATAATATGTAATTTATAATCATTTTACATAACTAATATTAAATTGATTAAAGTATTTATGCCTACTATATAAACAAAACTAACTGTCTAACAATTTCATGTTTTATGCTTTGTACCAGCCTGCAGGGTGTCAAACGAAAGCCATGTTCTTTATTTGTAGTCTTTATTATTATATATGTAAGATTAAATTATGGTTTATTGTTTCAATTACCGGTATGTCTTCGGAAGTGAACAAATGGCCAAAACATTGCTACATCATGATAATTTTCTTGTATTTCCTCTCATATTCATTCAAGGTTACAAAAAAAAAAATTGATCTGGTTTGACACCCTTTGTACCAGGTAGCCTACTAACTATCTAACAATTCCATGTGTTATGCTTTGTACCAGGTAGCCTATATTAACATGTCGCTCAGAGGAAAACTATGACCATTTCTTCTATTATAGGAGGAGCTGTAGCCGACGACCGGAACAAACCTTATGAGTTGCCTAATACCGGTATGTCCATTTATATAAACTTAAACCTATTCAACCAGGCGTACATTATTGTCTGTATTTATGCTACTGCCAGAGGGTTTGACTCCGTATGGGAAGGCCCTCTGGAAATGTGAGAGTTAAGGGGGGTCATTTGCTTTTTTTCTCTTTCTCTACTTTTCTCTCTTTTTCTGGCTTGTATCCAATCGGCCCCATTCAGCCAGCTGTTTTAAGACGTTTATCCCCATCCAGGTGTCAATTTCTTCCTGGCGAGCGACAGCGAGCCAGCATTGTATGGAGAAATCTGGCTCCGCCGGAGACATTTTTCTATCGAAAAATGTACAAATTTAAAATAGTGGCCCCTCCATCATTGACGATATGACTATTAACATAATAGTCTCTATTCAAACGCCCGCGGTCGCCAGTTTTGAATCTGCCGCGCGGGGAAGAACAGAGTACTCGTCATAAGTGTAACACCTAGTCTCTTATGGAATCGTCTTATGATTAATAATAATAATAATAATAATATTTATTCAGTTAGCAATTTACAGAGTTGGTACCACATAGTTTGTTACAAATATGACATGTACCAGCCTTGCATAATTCCAACTAAGGATAGCCCAATAAGGCCGTTAGGCGTATTTCCATTGGGGTCCTTGTGGGATTAGGTTAGCTGGGGAAAAAAGGGGAGGATAAAGAAATGGATACTTTAGAAAAAGTATTTCTAGGGGGTTATTTTAAGATACCTTACATCCTATAGTAAATATCAGTAATCCGTAATCAGTAATCATTTCAGTTTGGTTTGTCTATCTCTTATGTCGCATTTAGTAGTAGACATAAGCTTGGTGCTCCCTTCTCGCAGCTGTCCGGTTCAGGTGTTCCTTCAGGCTACGTCTGAAGGAATACAGTGTTCTCTTTTCACGGACTGACTGGGGTAGGTCGTTCCAGTCTTTGATGGCGGTGAAGAAGAATGTTTGCTTACCCTGTCCTTGGATTCTCGGGACCTTAAAATTAAACATCCTGTTTCTTGTATTATGTCCACTCCTCTCATTTGCTTTAACAAAATCATTCTTTAGGTACTCTGGAGCTCTGTCATAGAAAATTTTGAAGGCATTAGTGAGCCTGATTTGTTTGGCCCTGTCAGCGACATTGAGCATACCTAGTGACTGAAGTTGTTCCTGGCCAACATGTGATCTGGGTCCTAGGTTCAGCATGAACCTAACCATTTTATTTTGAGTGACCTGAAGTTTGTGCTGTGCTGATTTAGATGATGCAGAGTACCAGGATGACACAGAATAGTCAAAATGACATTGAACAAGCGCTTGGCAGAGGGTCTTTTTGGTCGCCGCGGGCAAGCATCCCACCTGTCTATACAGGTATTTTATACGTGCTCTACACTTACTCAGGATAGATTCCAAAATTGTTTCACCTGACAAACTCGCGTCCAGTTTTAGTCCGAGATATTTAACTTGTGACACTGTTGTTATAGGAATATCATTACAGTTGACCGAGAAGCCCACAATGTCTTTCAGTTTGCGTTTTGTTCCACATAAGATGGCTTCCGTCTTGCCCAGGTGAAGAGATAGTCTATTGTCCACTAGCCATTCACTACATGATTCTAGTTCTTTGGAAAGTGAAGCGGCAATACTTATTGGGTCTTTTCCTGAAACCAGGAGCACGCTGTCGATTGGGTACCCACTATGAAAAAACCTTCGTAAAAAATAAAAGAGAAAATATATACTTAAAATGTGTTATACTAAGCTTTCCATCTCGGTGGATTTCTTATGTGTGGATCCCTGACGCTACTCTCTAAGCGTCCATTTGTCCTTCTCTTCCCCGCGGGCAACCGGGTTAGACGTGTGTCGCCTGAGCTCCGCCACATTCTTCGTTCGCTCAATTCTCGTGAGTCCTTGCTCATTTGGATATATATCTGAGTTGTATTGAACAGGGTTTAGACTAGCTAGCTCAGGCTGCCCCATTGGTAGGCCCGCAGGGAGTGTTTAAATTAGGGTACGTTTTGCAGGTGCCTACGTGTTCTCCATGACCGACGCCTCATGATTTGTTATATTTTGTGTCTGCTGCACCTTAGCTATTGTTTTACTCTAGTTAGGAGGCTATTATCTTCGCAGAAGATACCATGCGTCTTACATCGGGATAAGGATGACGCATGTTTGTTGTTTTAGCAGGCGCGCTAGTTTAAGGGTTGTCGCACGTGGTGCGCAACCTTCTAGCGTACGAGTCTGCATGCGGGCCCCTCTCGTGGGCCTCTTCTCTTCTTGCTGTGACTGTGATGTCTCCAGGAGTGGGTGTCGTCATACAAGATGCTTCCTTCAAGCCTCGTGGCTAGCCTCAGTAGGGGTCTCCGTTAGATGTTAGGGGTTTATTTTATCTTTACCATACTATGTGTGATATTATGTTCCCCTTTTCTTGGCCCCCCTTGTTTTTCACGTATCGATCACGTGTTGTTGGGAGCCTAGGAGACGTTCTGTGTTTCTTTGGGTGTTGCGGTTTAGTCCTTTGTTGTAGGCGACTTCTCCGTGGTTGTTTTGACCCGCCGGACCTCGTTCTACGTATCGAGGTCTTACCTTGTGGTTACCTTATGGAGATTTCGGTCAACGACCTCAGCTACAGGAACTGCCGCTGCTTTAACTAACTGTCTGGATCCCTCCGTGCCGGGGGCCGGGCACAACCAACCCTATGTAGTGTGCCAATACACACCTTTTGCGGCGGACATGCCTAGTCTGGCGGAAAGGGGCGGTTTGTTAACCAATTTTTTTGACTCGCCCTACGAACAGTCCATTACCTCGTTCGCCCGGCGGTACTAAGAGGTGAACAAGCAGTTGGTCCGGCTAATCTAATAGCCATAGGCCCTGTGGACAGTCCATTTACCTTGCCCCGCTCAGCGGCGCAAAGGGAAAAAAGTGTCTTTCCGGCCAGTCGAATAGCCACAGGAAGACACAGGACCTGGTTCCGGCTAGGGCCAGTGACTCGTGTCACAGGTAAGCGGTCACGTGAAAACCCCGTTTGAAAGGGATGGGGTTTTTTCACGTAGGCTCTCAGGCGGCGGAAATATAGTTGACAAGTGGTCAACTAGTTTTCCGGCATCTAGGAGTCGGTAGGATGTTTTAACACCTCTCAGGTTATCCATATTTGCATTGATTCCTGGAAATTTCTATTTCCAGATCTCGTCACATCTTGAGCAACACTTCCGAGGATCTGTTCCCGGCGGGGAGGGGAGTTCAGTAACCATGCCTCAGTTTTCAATTTGTGCCACGCCTACCTGCCTTCTTGTCCCAGTCACAGCTCACAAGCTGTGTATTCGATGCGTGAAATGCCTAGACAAGTCAAGTTTTTTGTGGACCTCTCGAAGATGTCCAATTTGTCCAGACCTTTTTGAAGAATGGATCGCTAACCAAGATATATCATGTTTGCTCACCTTAATAGACATAAAGAATAAATTTTCTTCATACACCACGAGGGTGGCGAATGTAGAACTTTTGTGTGATAATGCCGAACTGCTACGGTACGGCTTATTTACCTTTATTCTTTTGAAGATCCCCCAGTTTGTCAGTCAAATCCCCTTGTTGCTACTAACTCCCCACAGTCAGTTAATCAGTCAACACTCTCTCTAGAACCTTTTGCGTTTGAGGTTTACTCCCCTCCCCACTCCAAGAGAAGAACTCGTTATGAGTCGCCGGAGTCCCGGCCTCCTTCTCAACCGCAGTCACCCCAACGACTTAAAGAGAGGGCTTCGAGCATGGACCAGCGGTCTCCCAAGAGGCGAAAATTGTCTAGCCCGTCACAGGACTCCTTTTCGTCCTCAGAGCACGATAGCCCAAGTGTAAGTCTAGTTCTCGACCTGCCCCGTCGACGTTTGCCTCGGAGACGCCGGGGTTTTTCCCCGGCCTCCTCGGGGCAGACGCCGAGGGACATCAGTCAAACGCTAGGATTAGATCCAAGGCGAGGGTTTTACTGCAAGGGTCTAAATTAGTTCTCTCTCAATGTCATCTACCTTGTGATGGGGTAGATTTGTCTGGTTTTACGGCGTCTGCCCCTGAGCGGCCCCGTAATGTAGCGGCGGGTGTACATACGCCCAGTTCAGCAGTGCGTGCTAATATTCTTACACCTAGTAAGCTAGCCCCCGTTTGTAATGAAGGGCACGATCAACCAGAAACGGTGGTCCATTCGGAGCCGGTACCACAAAGTAAAGAGTCGCCGGTGGAATTGCGGTATTCCTCGGCTGATCAGGAAGTAGATAAGGCACTCAACAGACCAGGTCCTAGTAGGCAGGTTGAGGATACCGGGACAGTAGAAAAGGTAAGATTCAAGTCTCTCAAGAGACCTCGCCCTCAATGTGTTACGGTGTACAACCATGGTACATTAAGAGGAATCAGCACACATGTAGTGCTCGACAGGAATCAGGAAGACTAGCATCCGCCGGTCGCTGGCTACTCCGGTAAGAATGGGCTATTACAACAAGTGTTGAAATAGTGTGCCATCTCTCAACGGTCCCGCGATATCCCCCCCCCCCCTCCCCCCCGGCGGTGGGATTTCCCTCGGTTGCATCATCGGTGCCCTCTCCCGCCGCGGACGATAACGTTCGGCCACTTCTTTCTGTCCCCTTGATTAGTGCGGTAACGCATCCAAGCGTACCAGTTCACCCCTTGTCACCAGCTAAAGTAAATGTCTTGTCGGACTCATCTATGGCCACAACCTCAACGCCGACCACTAGTTTTTCACAGCCAAATAGGCCTACGTTTAACGTAACATCTAGTCTACCTGCGCGAATTATTAGATCTCCGCCGGATAACATGGTTTATCATTGCTCCAATCTGGCCTTTCACCCTCATTCAGTATCTAAACATCAAACTAGGGATGCAATCCCTCACTGGCAAGAACCAGTAGGCATGTGGTGTCCGGTTAACCCGCCGACGTCGAGAGAGGGACACAGATCCATAAAGGGGGAAGTTCCAGTACCGGGGGAGTGGACCATAAAGGTGAACAAACATAAAGAGTTCCGGGCAAAAGATGCCCAGGGTAGGGTGGTGAAAGTACAGATAGAAGCGTTTCCAGACAACACAAACTATCAATATTTTGTATATGTGCCCACACTGCCCAGGCAACTTGCCCCTCCTTTCCCAGGAGACCTTATTTGCCCCGACTGCTCCCGACCTTACGGCGTTCACAGTTACGACTCGGTTAGACCAAATGAGCCGAGGTTGATTACATCTCCGGTAACCATGTTGGCGGGGCAAAGGGAAATAAACCTGGGGGAGGTGGGACTCGGGCCATGGGTGGAATGGGATCAGGAAGTCCAACAGTTTGTCATTGCTCTAACGTCTAACACTTCCCTGGCGGTTCCCCCACCTCGCCATATGGAGTTTGATTTGCTGAAGCCCCAACCTGAGGGAGTTCCCAGAGCCGTTATTGAGTTCCTTACAGCCACTCAATTAGCACTAAAAGATTTTCCGGAACCTTTCCAAGCTCCTGACCCTATTGATCTCTAACGTGAGTTCCTCTTGCGAGATAGTACTCAACGTAAATTCATGGGTTTTCTACTGACTAGAGACACGGCTCAAGTAATTGCTAGACCTATTGCTAATCCCAAGAAAGGTCGGAATGAGGCAATCAAAGCTTTTCAAAATTATTTACTACCTCACCCTGTGAGGTCAATCATGGACATACGGACGTCCCTATTTGAGGCGGTCCGGGCTAGACAGCTTCTCAAACTCCATATGGTAAAGGGTTTGCATGAGAAGGTTTATTACAGAGTAATTTTTTCCCCAGTGTTAACACTATCCACTATGAACGCACAAACTAAGAAGGATGTAGAATTAATGCTCAGCCACGCTTTGCCTAACTCAGTTTAAACAAGGGTAAGGCTAGATTAGCGAATACTAGAAAAGAGGACACGTCTGTGGCCAGCGACAAGCGGACTTCAGATGTTACCTACCCCTTCCTCGAGGATTCCCCGATTCTTCCTCACTCCCAAAGCCTTGTAAGGGCACGAGGATATGAGGTAGACTCCGTAGACAGCACCCAGGCATGCGCCAAGGGGCATTACGGTAGTTTCTGGGCTGCGTCCCGGCGGACGTAGACACAGGTCTTCACACGGCGACTCCTAAGACACTTGCCGTCCCCCTGGTTTAGGCTGACGGAATTAGGATGGCAGGGTCCCCCCTGTTATTGCATACCTAACCAACAGCCTAAGTGTCATGCCCAAGTACCTATAAGCTCTGCCGGAACAATTCCCCCCTCGAAGACTTAGCCTTCAGAAGCAGTTGATGCAATTTACAAAAAATTTCAAGCCGGCACTTCATACAACCATGGTACATTAAGAGGAATCTGCACACATGTAGTGCTTGACAGGAATCAGGAAGACAAGCATCCGCCAAGATCCGGTAAGAAAGGGCTATAAATGATCATATGTCTCCCGCTCTATGCCACTTGAGTGCACTCTAGGTTAACAATCTGTTCAGATATGATAAGGGTGTTCATATAGTTCCACATTAGCAAAGGTTAATATCGCTATGGGAACAAATCTACAAATAAGACTGGGCAGGTGGTCTTACGGGCACAGGTGAAAGCAAAACATGTTTTAAGATGCTCACTTTCTGTACACCCATGAAAGGGACATGACAATATTTCCGAAGGACGAAACAAGTCTTCAGTTTAAATACCTTAAAATCAAAAGCACTCTGGCGAAATTAAGCCTGGAATTTATTTGCTCTTCAAGGTAATCAGGTGCTCGGACTGCTCTGGAATTCACGTCTGCCTCTTAATCATGCTTGGAACGACCGGGACAATTGTCGACGACAAGTTCCGGTTGGCTCTACAGTAGACAAGGGGTAAGAAGTGTGTTGCGGTGCGGTTCCGCCGGACCTCCCTCCTTCCGAAGTAATGCCCTTTTCATGGGAGAGTGGATTGAAATCTTTCTACTTCTTTGAGTACCTATATAAGTTTTTAGACCATTGTCCGGGGTTTGCGATCTTTCCGTAGGGTTCAGTGTCTTTTTTTCTCCTTATGCCTACAGTATAAGTATACTAGGAAAGGACTCTGAGGACTCAGGTCGATGGATTCTTAGTCATGTCTAATCCAGCAGGCCTAAAAGGCTGCGAATTCTAGACAAGAAGAATTTTAGAGGAACAGGTTAAATCCTCGGGTCATGGAAGGACTAGCCACCCCTCTCGCGGTTCCTCATGACTGGCTCAGACATTTACTTTTCGGACACTTCCAGAAAGATACAGTTCCATCAAGCCGAAGTCGTAATAAGAGGACGGAGGTGGTTTTTCAACCACAACCGTACCTCATTGACGAATCAAGGATGCCGGAAGTAGACATTGTCCTAAACACAGAACATCCGACTAGTATGGCTTCCTACGCAATACACATTGGACTATAACAGGGAGTTGATCCATGAAGGGATTTCATCAGGTCAGACGGCACTCAGCCACCCATATACCTCGCCGGGGATGCCCCGGACGAGTAGTTAGAATGGGCGGCCCAACACTGACGGGAAAGAGTAGTACCAACACGGCCTCCACTCGCGCTGGTTCAGTCAGTTCTAGAATACCACATTGTATTGAAATTCTAGAATCCGAGGTCGTCCCCGGAGACAGCTAAGATCATAGACACCTCGCAGGTGAGGCGGTGTTAAGACACCAAAGAGAGGTAGGTCTCTTAATCGCAGGGTCCCCATAGGACATGAGGTGACAAGTCGTCCGGATCCGCGAGACGGGAATCAGTGTATCTTAGTTATAACGATCATTCCCTAGTATGTCGCAAATTTTAAGTAAGTTTACAACAATGTATCTTACCCTTTTTTAAGGACCACAGTAGTTTTTCGACAACATAGCTTGCAAACAGTTGACTCCCTCTCGATCGTCCTCATACTAATATACTCATACTGTATGCAAACAGAAGTTAGTATTAAGAGCTTATTCATGATCTACAGCCGCCGCCAAGTCAGCTCATGCCCAAATTTAGAAGTCCATACGACTTTTCTTGCAAATTCTAAGCTAAGTTTTCCCTGGCCCTAGATTTTACTTTCAGAGGGCTGCGTTTTCCCAAGGGTCGTCATTAAATACTTGAGCTGGCGGGGCAGGACTACATGCCTAAAGACCTCAGGTCCACTACCCTTTTTAGTTACCGGTATATGTTTCCATAACCATTACCGTTTTAATTTTAAAAACAAGAATGAACGCTGGTTTTACAGCCCAGGCACTGTCACATGGGCATATTCATATCCCTTGGTGCTAGGTACATGTTGTAGTTTTAAGAGTAGGAGGTCAGCACAACCTCATTAATTCAACCCCTCATCAGGGTCATCCAAGCAGATCTTCTCGTCATGAGACAAAAGTCGTCTCTCTTACTCACAGAAGTATCAAAGGTTAATCGGAGTCAGCTCCACGGCCACGCAGTGGCCAGTTACAGTTACTTTCCTGACGCTAGATCGGGCTATGACCTGGGACAGACAGACACCTGTGCCGGGTAATGTTGTGGCAGAAGGGTTCGTAGTCTGTGCTAAATTACTATTAAGGCCAACGGCGAAAAGAAAAGGGAGGGGGGGGGGGGGGGGGAGTCTGCTAGTAGCCCAAGATCCCTAGAACCCCTGCGCCGGATAATCCCTCCGCCGGAGAGTAGGATAAGCGTACATTGTGTAATACTTATTTAAAAGCTAGGTAAAAAGCTCAAATGTTTTGTGTTTTAAGTTTAAATTTTAAAAGATATCTATCATAGTTGCATCTAAATAGTGTACTGTATGTTACAGTATACAACTATTAAGTGGTATACAGTTTATTTTTAAGCCATATAATGAACTATAAAGAGTTATAAGTCTGAATCGATTGAGAAGGTTTATAGTTAAACCTCCAAACAATTGTCAGACGGGATCTCAAGCAAGAGACCCGGTCAATTTAAAGCAGATCTTCTTTGAAGTAACGCACTGCTTACCTCCTTTTATATTTTTATAAGTATTGTATGTAAACAATAAAGACTTAAATTGTTATACGGATTCTGGTTTTTGCCTTTGGGTTGGTTGGCTGGTAGGTTTTTTGATATTGTCACGAATGTCCCCCTCCAGTCTTAAGAGATCAGGCATATCGTCAATGATGGAGGGGCCACTATTAAATTATAGGTTTGATTCCCAGAGGGAAGTAATGACAACCTAATATTTAGTAGGGGCCCCGTAATCATTGACGATGCAGTGCCCTCCCGTCCATCCCCTTCCCATTCGCTTGATGTCTTAAGTTTATCTTGATATGTCAGTGAAGGACGAATGGACGCTTAGAGAGTAGCGTCAGGGATCCACACATAAGAAATCCACCGAGATGGAAAGCTTAGTATAACACATTTTAAGTATATATTCTCTCTTTTATTTTTTACAAAGGTTTTTTCGTAGTGGGTACCCAATCATAAGACGATTCCATAAGAGAATAGGCGTTACACTTATGACGAGTACTCTGTTCTTCCCCGCGCGGCAGATTCAAAACTGGCGACCGCGGGCGTTTGAAGAGACTATTATGTTAATAGTCATATCGTCAATGATTACGGGGCCCCTACTAAATATTAGGTTTTCATTACTTCCCTCCGGTAATCAAACCTATAATTTAGCTGGCTGTCAAAACAAAAATATATATATGCTGGCTCGCTAGGAAAATCTTGACACCTGGATGGGGGTAAACGTCTTAAAACAGTAGGCTGATTGGGGTCGAATGGATACAAGCCAAAGAGAGAGGGAGAGAAAGCGAAAATAAGCGAGGTCGGCTCCCTTAAACTCAGCTATTCTCTCTCTCTCTCTCTCTCCTAATACAATATGTAGGCCCCAAGCCTAACATTCTTATTTCCAAGAATTATATGATTCTTTACAGAGATCGAAAAGCAATACCACGTACCAGTACTAGTCTACACAGGCACGTTGTCTTCATTTATAGGCTACAGCCATGCCATGTCTTAAACCTAGACATTTGCTGAAGCTTACAGATTTTTGTATTAGTTAGGTTACGCAGAATATAGGTTTGACTCCTGCAAGGAGATAAAGAAAACCCAATATTTAGTAGTGGCCCCGTAATCATTGACAATTATGCCTATTACATAAGGCTACCTCTTCAAACGCTCATATGCGTAGTTTGAATCTACCGCCGCAGAGCTCAGAGGAACCTTCATCATAAGCACACGCAAAATCACTCATGGTTCGTCTTTATGATTGGGTTCTCACTACGAAAAAACTTCGTAACAAATAAAAAATAAAAATAAAATAAGAATAACTATTCATAAGCTTTCCATATTCTGTGGATGTACTTCTGTGGATTGTTGGACCAGACGCTGACTAGCGCATCCTTCCGCCTTCACTGACATATCAAGTATAACAAAATCCTTAATACATCAACGAATGGGAAGGGGATGGTCGGGAGGGCCCCAGTGGTCAATGATTACGGGGCCACTACTAAATATTAGGTTTTCTTTATCTCCTTGCAGGAGTCAAACCTATAATTTATTAGTGGCCCCTCCATCATTGACGATTATGCCTGACTGGAGGGGGACATTCGTAATCATATCATAACCACTGCAAATAGAATAGGCAGATAATCAAACAACCACATAGTATTCTTACTTTGTAAAAATTATATATTTATGTATAAACTTTATACAACATATAAAAAGGGGTACAAGCAGGGGCGTGCTTAAAGAAGCCTGCTTGAGGAAAAAAGGGTAACTATGAGAATCTGTTCCCAGATCTGAAAGTTAAAGGCACCCCACTTAAATTAAGTGGTGAAAAATAAAACTTTATGTTTACATGTGCACATATAAACCCCATTATTCTAATGTGTATATTCCTTAAAATTAGACACAAAAATAGAATAATTTCTTGTACTATCGCAGATGTACTTACTAAAATGCTACTCGGAGTTGCAACTACCGAGAACTCTTAAAATTAAATTGCTTCAACAGTGTATCCCACTGAAAGAAACCATTGTTGTACTACATCCAGTGTACTTTAACAACATTTCCCGTAGGCATTACTACAGAGAAATTTTAATCACAACACTTATACATTGTATCACAGCTCGTATACTCTGTACATATCCTCCGGCTGGGTCTAGGGTGTCTTATGTTACACTGACTGCACCCCCCCCCCCCTCTTTCTTAACCTAAACAATAAGTGACTTAGAGACCCCTCTAGACCCTTTGCCGTAAAGCTATACACGGCATTGATGGTTTGTCTAGTGCTACCGACAGGTATCGTGTTAAAAACGTATGATTTGAAGCCCATAGTTGAGTAGTAGCTATGTCTTCAACAGATTTTTTTTTTTAGAAAACGTAAAGATGCTGCCCATTTGCGTAAATCGTGGGCCCTACCCACTACGCCGGGATTACTCTCTTTAATGACTTCGACTAGCAGAGAAGCCATTTTTCGTTTCATTAACCTTTTACCTGTACTCGATACCCATAAAGCACCTTGTCAGTTAAGAGGTGCCACTCTCATATATTTGGTTAAAGCTTGTACAGGACACAAATTATGGTGCACTTTACCCCGTTTCAACGCCGGCACCGTGAACTCTGAGAAAACATGTTCACTATGTTCATTCTTGGCGATGAACCCTGGGGAAGGTGCAATATGAATGCAATCATTGAGTCTACCAAACCTTATGCAATTAGGGGTGTGCTCATCGCCGCCAGTTCAGACACCCTTCTACCTGTTGTCAGAGCCATAAGGAACACAGCCTTTTTTAATAGTAATTCAAAATCTGCCGTATTCTGATACAGATGGGAATGAAGCAAAAATAATGCCTTGTCAAGAGACCAGGTAGGCATGAGCTGATGGGGAGGTGGGCGGAGTTTGAAGCATGCTCTCATGAAACCTGTTTCTTCCGCCTGTGGTATGGTTAGACCTGTAAGGTCAAAGAATGGCACCCTGATAGCTGTTAAGTGATTTTTTAGAGTCACTACAGATAGACGTTTCTGTTCAAACAAATAGTTTAAATAATGAAAAACTAACGCCACCGAAGGTACTGTCTGTTCTGTTCTAACTATCCAAGAAGTAAAGAACTGCCAATGAGATTGATATTGCCTTTTGGTAGATTGTGTGTACTGATTCATAAATTTATCTATCACGTTTCTACCATACGGTGTTAGCCACTTGGCCTCCTGAATGTCCACAATGCAAAAGTCAGCGAGGTCTTTAGGTTGCCAATCGTGTCTAAGTGGAAATACCCGACCGGGAGCGACACCGGGTTCGGGCACCACATTCTCAATTGCTGGTACCACAACTGCGCCGGCCACAGGGGCGCGATTAACGAGACTACGCCTCGA
Source organism: Lithodes maja (assembly GCA_037953745.1). NCBI lineage: Eukaryota > Metazoa > Arthropoda > Malacostraca > Decapoda > Lithodidae > Lithodes > Lithodes maja. Next base: position 35,269 of record JBAKBP010021335.1, read on the forward strand.
TAATCCTGTAGTTTGTTGACTACGTGGCACATTAGAGAAGCGTCTGGTGGCGGAAACAGATAAATGGAACTCCACCTGTTCCAATCCGTCACCAATGCGTCGGGCCCCCCCCCCGCCGGCATTAATGTCCGGCGTGTGAGGTACCGAGGGAGTTTGTGATTCTCCTCTGACGCAAACAGATCCACTTGTGGACGGTAAGGCTCTGCAATCATTTGATCGAAAATGTTTTGCTTGAGTGCCCACTCTACTGTTGTGCTCTGTCTCCGAGACAGCGCGTCTGCCCAGACGTTTGCTACGCCTGGGAGATATGATGCATGAAGATGAATGTTCAGCTTGTTGGCTAGCACAAAAATCTTTTCTGACACGTCTAGCAACTTCCGAGACCTCGTTGACCCTTGTTTCTGAATGCAGTGAACTGCATTGAGATTGTCCATCCTGAAGGCCACCGACTTTTCCCGTAAAGTAGAGCCGTGAACCTGAAGGAAATACAAGGGGACTAGTAACTCTTTGACATTTATGTGAGAGGTTTCTGAAGGGGACCAAAGCCCTTGACCCTGATGCCCGAGGTTTGACTGAAAGCCCCAACCTATCGTCCCTGACGCATCCGTGTCCACCCATACCGTCGGCGGAGGAGAGGTCCATGACATGACTGAGTGCAACATTTCCCTCTTCGCCCAGACCGCTAGTAAGCTGTGTATTAATGCTGGGATAGGCCATAATTTTCCCGCCGGTATGAGTGGGAAATATTTGTTGCCCTCCAAGATTAAACGTTTGACTTTCAACCGGCCCAACTTCACAGTTAGTTGAACCCAGTTGAGAGAACCGACTAGAGATTCCCAGAGTCTTCGTGTCGTAGTCCGACTGTGGAGAAACATAAACAATTTTTTGCGAAACCTGTTTCGATTGTCCACACTCTGACTCAGAGTGAGAGACGCTGTGTCCCAGACCAGCCCTATCCACTGAATTACTTGTGAGGGAACAAGGTTTGACTTTACCAAGTTGACCTTGAATCCTAGAGATTTGACATGGTTTAACGTAATGTTGACATGAGTGTTGCATAACTCTTCTGTCTCTGCCACCACCAGCCAGTCGTCCAGATACTTCAAGATCCTGATCCCTTGTTCTAAAATGGGCATCCGGGCTTGCCGGACTAATTTTGTGAAAATGCGTGGCGCTAGGTTTAATCCAAACGGCATCCTTTGAAAGACATAAGTCTGATGCATTATTCTTAAAGCCAGAAATTTTTGAAATCTCTTGTTGACCGGGACGTGCCAATACGCGTCTGTCAGGTCTAATGAACACATCCACCCTCCCGGTGGAAGTGTTAGCCTGATTTGATTCACTGTCAGCATCCTGAAGGACACGTTGTGAATGTGGAGATTCAGATAAGACAGGTCTACGACCGGCCTCATCTGAATACTGTCCCTTTTTGGTACTAGAAAGAGTTTGGATGTAAACACCGGGTAAGTCGGGGGGACTGGGATAATGACACTCTTGGTAATCATCTCCTGAACTAGTGACTCCACCTCTAAAGAAACATGAGAGGCCTCTGTCGGCTGACGTAAGCGAGGTCGCCGGAGCCACTGCCAAGTGATGCCTTTGCGTACCACAGTCTTCGCCCATGATCTTAATGGCCATGACTGATGACACGCCCGGAATGACCCAGTTAGCAGACTGGGGTTCGCCGGCTGGACTACTCTCTGTTCCAACACGCCTTTGACTGGCCCCGGGAGTGAGAGAGACCTTAGTTTTTTGCTGGTGGTGGTGTACTCTTGGATGACTGGCTGGGTTTGGCTGGAGGCGGGCCCTGACCTGGTCGTTGGTGAAACCTGTGGCCTTTACCTGAGAATTTACCCTGTTGATACCTGACGTGAGCCTGACCCTGGGTGGAAGAGGACTTAGGCTGATGAAAAGGCTTCGACCCACTAGCTTGAGCTTTCGAAACTGGTTTGGGTTTAGGGAAAGTAAAGGTAGGCTTCTTAGGTTGAGAGGGACTTTGTTTGAATGCTTGTGCCATATTGAAAACAGTCTTCCAAACTGCTGGAGAAATCAAAGAAGGGGTTAGAACTGGAGACAGAATTACTTGGCTTGCAATACGGTCAGGAAGTTTCTTTACTAAGAACATCCTCAGATCCTGCCTTGCTCGAACCGCGTCTAATAAGGCCGTCCGAATATCTCCTAAAGATGGAATGGAAGTTTGGAGAAGCAAGCGCCGGGAAAGTTCAATGGCCTTCCTGACTTCCGCAGTTTCGATTGCCTGAGAAGAGCGTAACAGAGACTTTGTTACTTGCTGAGTAACAATATATTGTGAAAACAGTCTAAACGCTTTACCTCTTAACCTAAACTCGCGGTCTAGGTGAGTTGGGGAAGGCGTGCTAAATGGATCTTTTAATTCGCACAAATTGATTTGAGGGGCAGCCAAGAAATCAAACAAAGCAGAGGGGACTCCTCCGGCACTAAAAACCGGAAGAGAGAACCAAGAATGGTGCTCTTGAGGGATTTGGTGAGAAGACTTTGTAGTGAAAGTAGTGGCAAAATTTTGAGCCTCTGTTTCCCAGTCCACCCAAGGTCCCGTACCCAAGTGCCCCACCTGCAAGACTGGATTAGAGGCTGAGTCTGTGATCGGAAACATATCCAATTCCGGCGTCAAAGCAGAAAGTGCCTTGACGTCGTTAAAGCCATCATTCTTAGTCCAGTCAGAAAAAAAGCTTTGAAGCTGAGGCAGGGGGTAGGGCTGGAGTTGATGCATACTCAAAAAAGTCATGGTTATAATAACTGGGAATGGCCTTAATATGAACATCTAAAACATCGCCTTGACTATCCAATGCTCTGAGTTTTCTAGACTAATTGCCTTGGATTACCCACTCATATGGTACAGGGAGCTCCCCCGAAATAGTAGCTTGTGCTGCCTCTGGCTTAGTTGGTAACATTGCTACCCATGACTCATCAGGCCCGTATAAAAGAGGCATAGCTCCTTTTCTGACTGGTGCCTTGTCTAAAGGGGGGGGGAGTTATGTCTGATATGACCCGCACATTGGAAGTAGTGCCACTGTGCCTGGCACAGTGGAAATTGAATCTGACACAAGATGAGGGTTAGGTATTTTAGCTAAAGCAATGGATGTAGCCAGAGTTCGCACATTCGTTGACGTCGCGGGAGCTTCCATACCAACTGTAGGAGTTTCCGGCGTAGGGCCAAAGAACTTATTAAGTGCATTTAATAGTAACCCATCAATCTCTTCTGTAGTTACATACCTAGCAGATGACGAACTCCATGGAGATTCGACAGTACCCTGAGAGTCTTCTAGGTGGTGACCTGACTCTTCAACTTCCATCTCTGAGACCAGAGAACGCTGTTCCTCATCCCTTAAGTCTGGCCTCGCATGGGAAGATCCCTCCGAAGCCGGGACCTCCACATGCCGCCATGTTAGATCTGGGATAGAAGATGGGACATCGGCATCCCGGTGGATGTCAACCACTACTTGCGTTACAAAAGGATGTGTGCCGTCCTGCCAGGGCTGTGAGTATCGCCATACACCTTGGCTGTGGCTGTTACTCGCTTGCGAGCCTGGAATACTCCCCAATTGGGAGCCCTCACCCGAGCACCCTAGCGGTTTATAGTTTCCGTAAGATACTTCTAAATCTGAGGCTGACACACGTGACCTGGTAGAGAAAGCATGAATATCAGGTGATGAAATGTCCGCCGGGGCATCCTCCACCACATTCTCTGACTCCACCCCCGACCTGTCAGATTGGACGTTAGACTTGGAGGGGGTAGATGCAGAGAGCGGGGTACTAGGCTCCGGCGACAGCCGTGAGTCCGTTCGTGCCGGAGGATCCCTTTTGGATGATTTATGACTTCTACTAGACTTATGTTTAGTTCTAATAATGTCTTTATGTCCCCTACTCTCTTCCTTTGTCCTCTTCCGTGGAGGTGAAGAAGAGTGGCCCGAAGCTTTCACCTGCTCCCTCAGGGGTGACCTTGACTTGGACCTCGTCGCCGATGCCGAAGGTGACGGAGAGCGAGGCCTCGTAGATTTGCCAGGGGAGGGTGTGGGAGCCTGTCCCCGCCCAGTCTCGGAGGCCTTACGTGTACGGATCTTACTCTTAGGGGGGGCATGTTTAATAATTAACAGTTCCCAAAGCTCAAGGTTGTCACATTGCAATGCTTTATGAGCTATATTTGTTGAATAAGTAGCGAGAAGTTGTTTTACTTCCTGCAAGGCCACCGCCGCAGTATTATCTTTGTGAATCAACAGTTTAACACTTAAGAGGGTACAAATAGTGCAATGCTTTGTCACCCATATCCCCCGTGACCGATCGAGGCATTTAGCACATTTAATGCACAGCTTGTGCGCAAAAATAGGGATACCGGAGCATAACGGCGTTGAACATAAAGCAATGAGAGGTTCTATGGCCGACATGACCGAGACTGGCGGAAATCTACCCACCCCCGGGATCTACCTGGTCACCTGGCGCCACGCCGGTACTCCGCCCTGGAAAGAGAAAATTCCCAGGAATTAATGCTCATAAGGTTACCCCAAAATGTTACAAAAACATGTGTCATAAAACTGCTGGTCAACGAACCGTAGTCCTCAACCACTACTTTTCGCTGTCCAGCAGTTTCAAATTAAAGATTTCAGCATATCTTTACCTGTCCAAAAGATGTAAGCATATCTTCTGAGTCTTCATAAAGATGAAGTATATCGTTTAATAAAGATGAAGTCCTTCAAGTATCCCTTTACACTTGAAACACTAGTAAGATTCAGGCATCTTCTTATCCCATAAAAAGTCTAAGCCTATCTTAATCTCTAATCCGACTTCTACCAGAAGCCCTCATAGATCGCCGTCTTGAAGGCCGTGATACCTTATTGTATCAACCAATTGTTTGGCAAACCATAGCGAATTGCAAATCCGGTAATATAACCACCCGAAGGTACCACCGCCGGGTTTCATATAAAATGTCAAACCAATTGTACCTGCCCCAGACCGCTTTGCAAAAAAGGTCGCCGGGAGGAAAAGACCAAACAAACAAACAGCATTGTCTTGAAGACCGTGATACCTGAATGTATCAATCAATTGTTTGGCAAACCATAGCGAATTGCAAATCCGTTAATACAACCACCCGAGGTACCACCGCCTGGGGTCATATTAAATGTCAAACCAATTGTACCTGCCCCAGATCTCTTTGTAAAAAGGTCGCCGGGAGGGAAAGACCAGACAAACAAACAGCATTGTTTCAATGGCTTTGAAAGCCCGAGAAAACCATATCCAACAGGTGTCAGCATGATCACCTAGATAAATGTGTGGAGCCCACCTCGCCGGGAATACACAGGAAGCCTGATCCCAGGCTCGACCACAGAAACGCAGTTTCTGAGGAGCCCCTCAAGCTACCAAACTCGCCGGGGTAACTTACCTATTAGCCATCCTGACTAAAACTCGGTAAACAAAACGGCTTTCTCGGAGCAATCGAGAAAAACCGCGGAAAGGCAACCCACAACAAACAGAACGCAGTCTGATAAACATAATCAGACGCATCCGAAGCTCCTGGATCAGCCAATCACAACTAATCCAGGACACAC